>JANFAB010000096.1:0-259540 GCA_024613165.1 Pisolithus albus
AGAACTGGTAGTGACCACACTGGAAGCCACTGTGAACGGGTTGTCCAGCCCAGCAGTGGCATCAGTCTTGCGCTTTCGACCATGAGAAGATATACTGGATGAAGGATTGAGTGATGTACTGACTGACGTCATTGCAGAAGGTGGTGGTGAGACAGGGATAGACGACGGGGAAGAATTGGCAGGTGGAGGTAAGGCTACACGAGATACAACAGATGGAGTTGTACGCGATACAGGATTTTCTTGAGAGACGACAGGAGGCCGCACGACTTGAGTGGTCTGCATGACTGTGGCTTGACCCGGGGTCCCGGGTTGATACGGTACAAAGGTAAGCTGGGGGGAGGGTTGCATGGCCAGTGGTTGATACTGCGATGGGTGAGGCCGCACGGCCAGCTGCACGACTGCTGGCTGAGGTGATACGGTAGGGGGCGCGATGAAAGTGGAGGCATGATGTGCATTGGTGCCCCTCGCCTTGTCGGGGGGTACAAACCTTTGCATATGCTCCAAGTACTTGAAACCCTTGCTGCGAAACTGGGCTACTTCCGGACGAGCCTAGTAGATAGTTTAGAATGTATCGTATTGATATATGAAACAGGATGTACTTCGACCAGGTCATCCATTACGAGCTGCCCCGCCTCAGTTATGATATTGGTGCCCCTCTCCGCAGAATACGCAAGACCCAATCCCACTGCCATGGCTGAGGCAGTGTAGTATTCTCGTTTGAGCTTCGGATGATATGAGTGATACTACGTATCATAGAGAATCCTTGGATGAACGTACACTCTCCCACTTGTCGTGACAATTCTTTGCTGTTTTACGATGGCCATTCGCCTGGTCGGGTAATAGGGGTAACAGAGTGTTGAAGTGCCCTTCTTGAAAAACCATGCAATCGCCTGCCTTGTATCGGTTATCCTCCACATAGTCTAGAAGCATCTCAACATCTCCCTGGGTCCATGTGGCACGTAGCCTCAATTGCTCAGTGCCTGAAATGACAGAAACGGCCCTTCCTCTTGACCCAGAACTTGAGCCTACCATCTTGTTGCGAAGTCACTGCGAGTAGCGGGTTGGGGAGAGGGAGCGAGCGAGCCTGCGAGAGGTTTCACGAGGCTTTCTTCGAGGTGGCATTGGATTGGATGTTCATATCGATGGAGCATCATCCAATCGATAACGCCACAGTCTCAATAAGTCCGCGAGTATGAACTCCGCACAACTGGGTTTGCACATGTTGTGTACTACCATGTGGCAAACCCGTTACCGTTCAGCGCCTAAAGATGCTTTGTCATTACTTTCGCAAACAGCTGTAATACTGTCCTTGCATTCGAGGAATACGCAATGTAACGATATATTACCCGTTGCAGTCATTTTTCTCCTCATGGCAAAGTGGAGTGTTTGTGTCAGGACGGATGATCTCGGAGAAGTTGTGGGTAGCGAGGTGTTGATTGGGTTGCGTAGGGACGTACGCAAGCCATCATTGGGTCACCGCACTCGTGTCATACTTGTGGCTACTTCCTGCCCGGGTGTGATTATCATCCACAGCGCCAAAGATATCTTGATCGCAGACTTCACAATTCTTGTATTTCGGCTCAGAGGCGACCATGCTTGCAGCAGGGACTCTCACTAATTCTGTTGTGTTAAAGACTACAATAGTCGATTATCATTAAAAGCAGACATCCACGTACACCAGAATGCAACTAATGTTGTGACGATAGGGACTGGTCACTTGGTGTGATTGAGGTCTTCATGTGGGTTGACTTGGCACGCGGGTTTCATCAGTGCAAACTGCAATTGGACGTCCTCAAGCCGTTGGTGTCATGCAGTGTGCTCCTCTCTTTCATTTAGGCACGGATTCGATTTGGCAAATAAGAAATGCAGTCGCAGCGGTCACCTCTGCATAATTATCTTTCATGTCCCCCTGGTGGGCGTCCTCTTCCCCATGCGTCATTGTTAGGCAAAAAGCAAACATGACTTGACTGAAAGACCGCATTAGGTATCGCGTGTAGCCCGTTCTTCCCAATTCCACAATATGCCTCGTTGTCCGTGGGCGTTGGTTTCGGAGGGTGACTAGTATTTACTTTAACTCAGCGATCATTGAATTTGCACTGACTCACCCACATCACATCTGCCCCGGCTGCACATCACCCTAGTGTATGGTGTTGCCTCGCCGTGACACGAGGGAAGAGTGTTGTACGGGCTCCTGGTTTCCTTGATGACACATGGTGAACGAGAGGTGCGTGGCGTGGCCCAATGCGATGAGTGCATGTTGTGACGGTGTAAATGGTGCTAGATCCGCAGTTCATTAAAAAAGCATGTATGATGCATGCCGGCGAGAAGCGCTTACCACCCACATAAGTGCAATGCCTTCTTCACTCGTTTGGGCGATAGAACATATCGCAGCAGGGCCATCTCTTCAACCACCATGTCCAATAACTTCCCGCCGTATAGGGAAAACAGATACGAGAGCTGGCTCACAGAGTCTTACCACGGCGATTCACGTCCCCATGCGGTCACCCAGCACCTCTCGGATCCGACTGCGCCTGAATTGTCCATGGTGGTGGAGACCTATATGTACCAAGATGCAACCACTAGGTGAGCAGGCTCCATCTTGTTGCCACGGACCTTCGATCAAATATGCCGGTTATCTGTCAGCAGCGGGTCTGAGCAGGGCAGTGCCTTGGCGGACGACGAGCATTTTATCCGCAAGTCTGAAGAGGAAGTAGGAAAAGAACCAGACGGGAGGATACTTTTTATCTGGGATGTCATCGTAAAGTTACTATACGGGGCGGGGTGCTGGGTTTACCCGAAACCAAAGTGGTGGCTCAGGATAATCGAGGGAGATGACAACGAGGACGACGACCTGTGGTTGTGGGTTGACGGCGATAAAGAGTGGCTTACCAAGCAAGACATACTTCATTGGGAAGGCCTTTCCCCGAAGGACGTGCTCAGTGCTCAGTCAGCCCTGCGTCGTCGCATCGCTCGGAAACAATATCCGCCCGTGACCAGAAGAAATGCAAAAGTACACACATCAGTAAATTTACACGCATCTTATTCTGACTTAATCAGCGCTTATTTACACTTATGTGGCTTATGGCGCCTCGTAAGATGCCCAAGTTCTCGAAGTCAAAAAGATGCCTACAGCACTAGCTTTTGCCAACCCGCCAAGCTTACCAGTCTAAACCATGATTTCAGCTAAGTCAGTCAGAACAAAAAGCTCATAAAGACAAAAAAAGCGTGTATTGCTGATATAGTACATGGTAACAAGTAGACTAGTTACGAAGCTAGTTCAAAAGCATGATGATCAGCAAAACGGTTGACATAGAAACTGCGGTATATGTCCAATGAATTATGAGCGTTGATATACGGCGGTACTCGTTCCTGCCCAAAGATCGGAAGTAGATGAGCGTTGCGGATGATACTGTCAACGTGAATCACGGAAAGATGTTTTGTACCATCCTCGATGAAAGACGGCTTCACCATCCACATCCCTGTTAGCTCATCGGGTTCATCCGCTATGCGATCAAACCAATGTATGAGGGCACAGGGATAACTGTAACCGTTCGTGTAAACAAATGAGAAGAAAGAAAGAACCCGAGCGACCTCCATACTGAGCATTCCATTAGCTGTATCGTCCGTGCTCACGAATATTGTGTCATATCGTGCTGGGCCACGGTGCCATGTCGGAATTGCGCGGATCATTTCGCGTCGCATACTACCAATTCCACTTGGATCGCTTGGCGACACAAAGGTTGCAGTAGCCGAGTGAAAGACTTTGAGGGGTCCAGTGAACACAGGAAGGCGGCGGGGATGGGTTGGGGATGAGACAGTTTCACGGTGTAGTTGTTCATATAAAAATTGACCAATAAGCCTTGAAAGCTTTGGAATACCGAGCTCGACAGCAAGCGCAGGAACACTCCTAGCACGGCCACGAGCTTGAAAGAAAATTAAAAACCTCGAAGGCTGAATAGAGACGGCACTTACCATGGCATCGAGCCAGCTTCACGTCCGAATGAGCGAGTACAGGGCGCTCGTCCACAATACCGGCTCGTTCATCCTCGTCCTCCCCATCGTTGAGGCCTTGGGTTGTGCGACTGGTCTCCCTCTCGGACGAGAGAGCGGTATGTTGTCGAGGGTCTGAAAGCGTCATTATTTAGTCAATCAACGAAGGAGACTCAGTATTACCTTGTGAAGTGATGGCGTCTCTTGGATGCGACAATGGCAGCATCCCACGAGCCTCATAATCAGCACGAGCAGCAGCTAATTGGGTAAGGCGTTGGTTAGTCCGTAGGATTTGACCAAGCGCATTGTGTTTGCTCGACCGCCGCCATGGCTTCTTGACCGCTGTGATGTGCTTTGATTCTGTAATTGACGTGCATAAACCGTTTGGTGCACCAAAAAGACGAATTAAGGCACCATAATGGACGAGAGAATGTTGACGAGGGAGGGAGAATCCATCAACGCGCACACCGACATCCCGGAAAATTTCACGATGCTGATGAAAGCGGTCCAGAGCCGTCTTGAGGTCACTGAGGGTGTCTTCGGTGATGACGTTCTGTCGAACAATGTAGCAAAACTCCAAGAAAGCGTGAAACGTCTGCACAATCTCGGTTGGAACATGCCCCTCAATGGCGGGAAGATACACCAAAGGGTACCCGGTATAAGATAGGGCGAGGATGGGAACGGCAGGCTCACCTTCATCAACGCTTTTGAGTCGTCGCCCGTCCACTGTGAGAACCCCCGCCCATCAGGAAATCTCCGCAGTCCTGGAAATGGTGGTGCAGCGGCAATACTGGTGGGTGATTGTATGTCAGTCAAGCTGACACTGGATAGCGCTGAACTTACCGCCGGTCGATATCTGCCAACCGTTCCTTCGCACCGGCTTTCCCGTACACAAGTTCTAAATACTTTCCTACCCACTCCACAAGATGATCCTTGAAGCCACCTTTTATCAACTGATGGAGAATGTCCGGTGCCAGGAGCTGGTAAATGTCGGCACGGGGAAAATCTTCTGTGAAAGGCTAAAAAGGAGCTATTGACGTCGTTAGAAAAATTGAGAGAGAACTTACTACAACGTTGGCATCAATGCCCCATTCATCCCAAGTGGCACTTGCTTGTAGTTCCTCGATCAGCGCTCTCATCAGTTGAGCCGTGCGTGTGGGCCCGCCAGCATCGAGGTCGTCGGGAGACGCAGTACATCTTGGATAAAACATGTTAGTTCAGGTTACGTAGATGCGTCAGTACGAACCTTCCACACCAATTCTGGACAATTCCAGATATCAGAACTTGCTCCAGATAGTCTGCAATATACGGGCCAATACCGCAGATGACGCGATGAAAATGGCCGTCAGGGCACTTCATCACCCGTGGTACCGTCATGCAACCTTTGAGTGAACCTAGAATCTTCGACATTGCAACGTGGAAGAGCTGCTTTTTGAAGCGCCAGAATGTGGGGTCGTCTGTATATTTCTTTGCCGCTAAGAAAATCCCAGTGAGTGTGCGTAATACGGGAGAGAGAAAGCTTCTACTACCTTTGGGGATCGCGAGGAATGCGAGTAGTTCGACGCCATTGCGGTGCGCACGCCGCACGTTGTTGTGAATGTTCCCAACAGAAAGGTATACCGGCCAGTAGTCATTCTGGCCGGTTGCTACCGAGACCGTCGTCTTGTCACTCC
The DNA here is from genome assembly GCA_024613165.1 of Pisolithus albus. NCBI lineage: Eukaryota > Fungi > Basidiomycota > Agaricomycetes > Boletales > Pisolithaceae > Pisolithus > Pisolithus albus. The sequence goes on from JANFAB010000096.1 coordinate 5,664, forward strand.
CAAGAATGATTGGGACAAAGGTTGCCCCATGCGTCGATGGATCTCTAGCAATTGCGTCCTAATGTAGGCACATCAGTGGTGGATGTGGGACAACAAAAAAGAAAACGCACCGCTTGCGACCATGCCCAGTCTCCCGACATGAAGTGTTCAAACCTTCGCTTGCTGTCGCCTGTTGTAAAATCCCGGTATGGGCCATAGTCGAATTCACCATGAAATTCTGAGTTAGAGAGTATGTTTTCTACCAAGGAAAGGGGATCGCGGAACCAGTACTCATATGGCTCGTCCATCCAAGGTGGAATATTGTCAGCAGGTCGCTCTCCGTTGAACTTGAGCTTGAAGGAGTTCCATCGAACGTCACCGAGTTCCGTAGCATCGATCGTCTTGTATAGTTCCTTGTGGTCCAAAAAGGGTGGTTGGCCGCCACTGGATGAACACCCCCAGAGGTAACACAGTTTGTCAATTTTCGATGCTGACATCTCTGCTTCTCGAAAAATGAATTCCGCGGTTTCAAAACGTAGCCGACTACCATATGGACCCCAGTCATCCGAGCTCCTTTCGAAGAGAGGTGGTGGGGGAGTGTTGGGATCGATATACCGTCCATTTGAGTCGCATTTCATGCCTAACGTGGTGGTCAATGCGGCAGGAGAACAAATTAGATTCAGCCTGGCTTACCTGTCATCTTTTCATGGTAATCACGGATCGTACCCTCAGCTGGCCCTGCTGGTGGTGAGTGTACTGGCAAGCCCGAGTCGTGAAATGAGTAGTTGTGGAATGATGACTTGTGGTGTTTCAGCCCGGAAGCTGTCTTGAACCAACGATGACAGCCGCTATGCAGGCATGGAATCTGGGGCGCACTGAGCGCTCGTCTGGCCAACTGAGAATGAGACTGGAACATTATGCAGGTGCTATCACAAACTCAACGAAATGGCAAAGTGTGAATGTGTCACTACTGTGGTGGGAATGTGTAGCGTCGTGTGTCAGCAAGGTTAAACGGCAGTGCAGACGTAGCATACCTGGACGTAAGGCAATAGAGTTCCCTACCTTACGCGACTTTTTTTTTTCCCCACTACACGCTGCTTTCCCTGCACACCTTCCCCCTCTTGAAGTCTCGACAATGTCGCGCCCTACTACCCGTGCCAAGAACGCCAATCAGCACCCTGGACATATTCTCCTGGAAGGGAAACAAAAGCGACGTACCTCCGAGCAGAAGCAAGCCGATGACGCGGAAGCTGAACGCGCACGGGAGGAACGGGAGGCCGCCCGGGAACGTGGTATCCAATGACTAGCAAATATCATCGATAGCTCCATACAAGAGGAGGAGAGCCAACTTACCAATCCGCCAAAACCAAAACCAAGACTCCGCCTTATCGTCAAGGATCCATCGCAAGATTCCGCAGACACGACAAAGAGTGTCTTCGGAGATGATGACAGGGTGGCGAGCGACATGACAGGTATGGATCTGAGTGGTGGACCACTCACGGATTTACAAGGTGGTGGGGAGCAGCTGGTTGATGGTGGTGGGGAGGAATTGGACGATGAGCTGGAAGGGAGTCTTAACGAAACGGCTCAGAAGCGAAAACGCACCCAGAAGGCATCGTCTCGTGATGCAGTCCTTGCGGCACGAGGCAAACTTGTTGGAGCTGATGAGGCCAATAGGATCGCAGACCGGCACAGCATGGATGGCCAGAAACGGAAGCTAGATTCTTCTCGGTACGAAGTTTTCCCATCTCTCAACATGTTGACGACAATGATTTTACTCACCGAGACCGTTCTTTTCTACTGGGATTGCATTGACTCCAGCTTAGAGGCGGATAAAAGCAAGTACTCTGGCGTTGGAGATGTTGTCGACTGGGCCGACAAACTCGCATCTTCTAAACCACTCCACACTCTCCTCTCTCAGCGCTCAGCCAGCAACTCTCGCTATGCGCGGTCAGTCTCCAGCACGGGCACAGGCTCTCAGATCAGGGTTCGAGCTCCCCCTACAAGTACTTGCTCAAGCAGCCGCCCACCCACTCCTATGACCAACAACGCTCCTGATGCAGATATCCACAATGACGACTCTCCATACATCCAAGGTAGTGACACTGGGGAGCGCCTGGCTGTGTCTCATCCATCCACAAAGACAGTTCGTCGTAGGACGAACGCCATGGTGCGTATGATTAATAGTATCTACTTACATCAAAGTAATTTTTTTTACAGGCTATTACCGATGTTGTCAGTGACTCTGAGCCTGACGAGTCCGCACCATCTCCCCCACCTCCTTCACAGTACACCCGTTCTCAGTGGGGCCGTTCCAGTAGCGACGCCTGGAAGGCCTTGAGGACTGAAGACGACGACGTTGAACTCTCAGGCGACGAGATAGACGATGGCGATATTTTACTGGTAGAGACCAAGAGGGGGACTAAGCGGGACCCACGCAGCCGAGTAAGTCAACTATTGTCAATATTGTGGACTTGCTCAAATGTCTACGCAGACAGACGCAAGTACCTCCAGCGCCCCACCGTCCAAGCGAACAAAGACTCAGCGTGCGTCGTCCGGTCAAGGTTCTCAGCGCTCAGGCAGTGGTGCGAACAAGAAATTTATCAACAGCGATCTTCCCCTTGGTGCTACGAATGACAACGCCTGGCGGTGCCTCTTTATTTCTGCCCTCGCCTACTTCGCAGCTGGCTATGACAACCCGTGGGCTATCCCAGATGACAAGCTGCAGCACGTACTACAGGAGATTTGGGATACTGTGTACCGGGACAAAGTCGTGTATACAGTGGTCATTGGAGGGTCGGTTTACAGCCTCGTAAGTGTAGTTACTGTCTATTCTTTAGCTTTACCATTCTCATGGCAACAGGCTAAGCAGGGACTCAGCAACTGGCGTGCCGGATTTGCGGCTGCCGCCGTAGCAGTAATCACCACCTTCTTCGCCCATGATATAGATTTTGAAGATTCGACGGCGCGCATGAATTTTGCCAACGCAATGCTGAAGAAGAACCGGTTTTTGTTTGGTCAGAATAGAGGGACCGACAATAAGGTGCGCGGCGTTTTTCATTTATTTATTTTTATGATTAGTGACATTCCATAGACATGGACAGGCCTCTGGCGAGCGCCGTTCATTCTTCAGACGTTCGCGCATCATTTCAACTTCATCCAAGGTCATGCTGATATCTCAACACTGTACAACGACTTCTCTGGCCCCCGCACAGCGCTCGCGCTCGCCGCCACTGCCGTATTTATTTTCTTATTGTTTTCTCAGACATACGGTACTGATTTTATCTTGACACTTTCTTTAGGTGTGTCGAACTCTGTCACTCGTGGCTGAAGGTCATATGTCATTCAAAACAACCCAGCCAGGCGACGTGTGGACTGCCGTTATCCCGAAAGGGGGTCAATTCGACACATATAGTAGTCACAGTTAGTCACAACAAATGAGTAGCCTGCACGCCAAACTGCCAACACATATGGACAGGCTGTGGCGGGCCCGTCGAATTAATTAATACGTGACTTATAGGCGGGCCGGAGTTCCATGAGTGACAATAACAAATGAGTGGGCCCGAGAATAAGGACGCAATGAATATGTACAACATATATACTGGCCCGCCTATTTGAAAGAGCCAAGGGAATACCATAACAAATGTACGGGCCCGTCCGCGAGAGCAGATAAGGCTGCCCCACTCATGGGCTGGCCCGGCCATGATGCCAAGGTAATACCGCGCAATTCACGGACGGGCCTGTCCAAGGTATCGGTAGCAGCGCATAACCCATGGACGGGCCAGCCCTTGAGGTGACGGCCATACCGCACATCTCATGGACTGGCCCGTCCAAGGTGGCAGGTAGTAGTACCTAACCCATGGACGGGCCAGGGGTTGGTGCAACGGCCATACCGCGCAACTCATGGACTGGCCTGTCCAAGGCGTCAGGTAGTAGTACATAACCCATGGACGGGCCAGGCCTTGGTATGGCGGCCATTCCGCGCAACTCATGGACTGGCCCGTCCAAGGCATCAGGTAGTAGTACATAACCCATGGACGGGCCAGACCTTGATTTGACGGTCATACTGTGCAACTCATGGACGGGCCCGTCCAAGGCATCAGGGAGTAGTACATAACCCATGGACGGGCCAGGGGTTGGTATGGCGGCCATACCGCGCAACTCATGGACTGGCCAGGCGTTGGTATGGCGGCCATCCCACGCATCTCATGGACTGGCCCGTCCAAGGTGTCAGGTAGTAGTACATAACCCATGGACGGGCCAGGGGTTGTTACAATGGCCATACCGCGCAACTCATGGACTGGCCCGTCCAAGGCATCAGGTAGTAGTACATAACCCATGGACGGGCCAGGCCTTGGTATGGCGGCCATACCACGCAACTCATGGACTGGCCCGTCCAAGGCGTCAGGTAGTAGTACATAACCCATGGATGGGCCAGGGGTTGGTATGGCGGCCATACCGCGCAACTCATGGACTGGCCCGTCCAAGGTCTCAGGTAGTAGTGCATAACTCATGGACTGGCCCGTCTAAGGTGTCAGGTAGTAGTACATAACTCGTGGACGGGCCAGGCGTTGGTATGGCGGCCATCCCACGCAACTCATGGACTGGCCCGTCCAAGGTGTCAGGTAGTAGTACATAACTCATGGACGGGCCAGGGGTTGGTACAATGGCCATACCGCGCAACTCATGGACTGGCCCGTCCAAGGCATCAGGTAGTAGTACATAACCCATGGACGGGCCAGGCCTTGGTATGGCGGCCATTCCACGCAACTCATGGACTGGCCCGTCCAAGGTGTCAGGGAGTAGTACATAACCCATGGACGGGCCAGGGGTTGGTACAACAGCCATACCGCGCAACTCATGGACTGGCCCGTCCAAGGCGTCAGGTAGTAGTACATAACCCATGGACGGGCCAGGCGTTGGTATGACGGCCATGCTACGCAACTCATGGACTGGCCCGTCCAAGGCGTCAGGTGATATGACGATGCGCCGCGCAAAGGATGCACTAGCCTTGGCCGCGATAGCAGGTCGGACGGCATAACTCACAATATTTGGGGTTAATGACGGCATGCAAATGCTGACGACATCGCATGACGTAACACGACATACAATCAGAAAATTTTCACTCACCATCCCGTATCCCGCGATATAGATCCACCCCAGAGCAACAAATGCCTCAAGTACCCCATGGCTGGCGGATGGAGTTGACTGACAAGTTGGCTGAATACATGCAAAGCCGATTTTGGGAGGAGGTGTTCACTGGACAGCGCACTATTCCCGATATATCAATTCCAGTGCCATTGGTATGTCATGCGGATCGCATGATTCATGTAATTGGGCAAGCATATCGGCACCAAGGTGAGTTACAAAAATCCGGCAAAGTAAATCTACTGATTACAGGGAAGTCACCGTCCAAGGAATTCGGCATGGAAAGACGCGCGATATTGCGGCATCACTGGGGTATGATGAACTCACGGGTCCCACCGCATTATTAGATGGAGACGGAAATATAATGCTATGGTATCTTCCAGGCGCCCTAGACCCCATGCACCAGGTGATTAACTCCGGATATGTCAACGTTGCCGCATATTTAAATGCTTCGCAGGAAAACGTATGGGAATCACTTAATTTATTACGAGCGCCATTGCAGGAAAGCTTCAGGAAAACGCGTAACCATGGCTGGAGAAATGATCGGATACTATTCTGCGAAAACGCAGATCTTGTTGGAAGCATAGACCTGTCGCCAGGATGGTATCAACAAGGTCATGGGGTAGGTGATCTTCCTCTCCGAGGTAATATATCACCGACGTTCATCCAGCCCCCTAACTTCCACCCCGAAGTGTCAAGACTATTAAAATCGGGTCGGGAACGCAATGGCGCGCGCCAATGGGTGAATGAAATGTCCGAATTTCACGCGCTCCTATCGGGAACACTGGCCATCATCCATCCACGGATGTATGCTGCAGGGCGGGAAACTCTCATCCGACTCGACATGGAGGCCAAATGACGGGAAGACGTGGATATGTCTTCCGTGCTGGCCTGTTGGAATTCCGTTTACAATAGCGTGTCTATTATGGTCAACCGCGCAACACCTTACCACACAGACGTAAACGGACGGGAGCCGTGGCTGGACATGCTAGTCACTGTGGGGGACTATCCCCCTCTCGACTTCGTCGTTCCAACGTTGAATCTTCGGTTCCGCTATAATCCAGGCACCGTCATCGCCATGTCAGGTTCGGCATTAGAACATGGGGTTGGACATACAAATGGTAATCGCGCATGCCTCGCATACTACATGCGGCACAATGTGCAGCAATTGGTCGGCGTTCAGTTATGCCCTCCGTCCAATCTCAAAGATCTAGAGCCGCTCGTTAATGTCAGTTCCTAGGTAATTAGTGTAATACGTAGAAACTACAGCGGATGATACAACCGGCTTATGCTAGTCCCTAAAGCTCTTACCTACCTTACCCGCGATTCCCCTGAGAAATATAGCGTGATTCATCCTTACCCCAATACCCCTGAGATATAAAGCGCGATTCATTTGAACTGTCAGCTCAATGGCAGCACCCACAGGATGGCAAAGTCACCCTGCCTACCCCATCCCCCACAACAACCGGGATGGAATTATACTTTACCCCCACACAATGAAATTATCAATTGGCTAGATAAAAAGACGGGCACTATCTAATCTATATCCCCCCTTCCAAGAAGCCCAGAAAGGGCGGCCCACCGCGAAAAGAGGTGATTCACCTTCCTCCCATTAGCCTCCACATCCTCTTGAATTTCCCTCAGGTACTTCATTTGGTTTTGGACCTGCCCTTGGATCCAGGTGTCGACCTTGTCTCCTATGGAAGGGTTTGCTGTAGGCCATTTGTACTGACGTACGGTGAGAAAATGAAACTGTAAATACAACCGACATTACCTGGAAGTACTCTGCCGCGATTGGGAAAACCCTACCGCCCCTCAATTTCTGGAAATCCGCGGGATAATTCGAGGACCCATGGAGCCACCATGGGAAAACAAACCCAGTATACTTGTTGGGCGTCCTTTGAGTCCAGTCAGGGATATAATGCGCCAGAGAGTCGATCATATGGAAGGCGCCCAATGGAATGTTTCTAATCTCCTCCTGAAATCTATCCTTGTCCTCCTGGCATCGGAGGTATGCGTGAAAGCACGCTGGGAGCATGGGCGTGAAGCTATGCCGCGATACCGTGACTAGAATAAGATGGTCAAGTTCCTTCTGTAATGGCGTTCTTCAGTACCGAATATAGATAACATAAATGGGAACGAACCAAATCCAGGAGGACGTTGTAGAACCATTGCGTTGGCCAGTCGGATACTCGCGGCAAGCCCAACAGATGAACCACCGCGCACTCAACCCGTAATCCCCAATAGATAATGGCCATTTCTATGGCTGATTGTCGGGTTGGATACGGTGGGCCGCCAGTATACCTCTGTACATCCGGAGCTAGATTGGGATACCGGGATAGCTCCAGCAGGTCAATCGAGTCAATCATGTACAGTCCCAGGTGCGTGCTCTTCACGCGATTTTCAACCAGGTGCTGAATATCAGTGGCAATCCTCTTCATTGTTCTCACAATGTGCAAGTCGAGCGTCTTTTCATAAGGATAATTTCCAGCTGATGCTGGACTCACATGCCGCGATTTCAAGTCCTGAAGGGCCCTCAACACTAGCCGCCCATATTAGAAAGCGCGGAAATAAGTACAAAATACCTACCATCGTCCGCCGTATCAGCGTTGGCCAATCCAGCGCGCTCCAGAGCGAGACGGTCATCAGCTGAAAGTGAAGGGCCTATGTGATCGTCATTTTTTTTGGATGGCAAATGGGATCTGGAATGGCTCATACCTGTCAATCCAAGCATGAACCATTCCCACAATCGTGCACGATCCGGATCGCCGAAGTCAATCCTTCCACTCCGGTCGGGTTCATCCTCTTGTTCTATTCGTAATCCTGGGAGATACCATATCGCGCTTAGTATGAGCCAGTATTAGGGTGATGTATGCTAACCTTCACGCTGAGAGGGTGGCGATGGAGCCTCTGCACTTTGCAATTTTTTCGAGGTGTCCGCCTCTGTGGCTTGCATTGGGAAGGACCGTTATTAGCTTCGCAAACATTTGAAAAGACAAAACTCTGACCTGTGGGGGGGGATGGCGGGGTTGGAACTCGCGCATCTCGCATCCGGTTGAAGAGATCTACGTCATAGGCTACAGACCACACAGACCATTCCTATTAGGTTGTTCCCACTTTTAAAAAGACGAAATGCTGACCTGCAGGGGGGGATGGCGGGGATGGAACTCGCGCATCTCGCATCTGGTTGAAGAGATCTACGTCGTAGGCTACAGGGCACACGGACCGTTATTATTAGGTTATTCCCACTTTAAAAAGACGACAGGCTGACCTGCAGGGGGGGTTGGCGGGGATGGAACTCGCGCATCACGCATCCGGTTGAAGAGATCTACGTCGTAAGCTACGGACCACGTGGACCGTTATTATTAGGTTATTCCCACTTTAAAAAGACCACAGGCTGACCTGCAGGGGGGGATGGCGGGGATGGGACTCACGCATCTCGCATCCGGTTGAAGAGATCTACGTCGTAAGCTAGGGACCACACGGACCGTTATTATTAGGTTATTCCCACTTTAAAAAGACGACAGGCTGACCTGCAGGGGGGGTTGGTGGGGATGGAACTCGCGCATCTCGCATCCGGTTGAAGAGATCTACGTCATAAGCTAGGGACCACACGGACCGTTATTATTAGGTTATTCCCACTTTAAAAAGACAACAGGCTGACCTGCAGGGGGGGATGGCGGGGATGGAACTTGCGCATGTCGCATCCTGTTGAAGAGATCCACATCATAGGCTACACACCACACGGTCCATTATTAGTTTATTCCCACTTTTAAACAGATGAAATGCTGACCTGGACAGGGGGATGGCGGTGATGGAACTCGCGCGTGCCGCATCCTGTTGAAGAGATCCATGTCTGAGGCTACCGACCATGGAAAGTAAGCTGATCAGGTGATATGGGAATATATATTAGTACGTACCTGGCGGTGGAGAGGGCGGCTTGGGGACTGGAGCGCGCTTCATTCTCTCGTAGAGGGACAGGTTGAACATTGGCAAGGGAGATCCAGCAGTGGTATCCCTGGAACCCTCAGCCAACTCCATTTCAGCGTCTTCTTGTGATGAAGGGACCCTTTCTTCGGTTAGGGACGGTGGCGAAGGAACTTGAGCGCATCTCATTCTCTCGAAAAGAGACATATTGGGTGAGGGGGATGGGGCTCGGACCGCGATATCTCCCAAGTCCCCAGCATCCGCCATTGCCAAGTCTGCTTGGGGGCATGGGGCCCTTGTATATTCTGGAGTTGGTGGCTTGGGAACCTGGGCGCGCTTCATTCTCTCAAAAAGAGAGAGATCGAAGGTTGGGGAAGGGGATCGGAGCGCGGTACTCATCTCGGGGGGTGGTGAGGGAGACTCCTCCCCATACGACTTCAACTCCTCCATGCTTGGGCAATTTTTGGACTCGATCCGGCTTTGAGAACTGGAAATATCCGTGTCTTCGTCGGGAACCGAGGAAGTTCCCGGTTGTTGCCGAGGTGATATCGGCACAATGTCTACTGTGAAATTTTTGAGCAGATGGAAAGGGCACGTATAGATAGATCTTACGCTGGCGATAGAATCTCACTTTGCGTTGCTGTTGCTCTGACATGATTGATCACGATGAGAGATTAGGTTGACTACTATCAAACTATGGACGCTTCCATTCACAGTCCGACCGTGAGAACAAGTGCAGCACAGCAATCGGTTCGGGTGCCTCCAGGTATTGGGCGCATCTCTAGAAGAATTTCATTTGTAATCGCGGCAGCTTCGTCCAAAGAACATAAAGTATGTACAATCGCGGCGGTAGGTATACTAGATATAATTGCAATGTTAATATCCTACATCAGGCGCGTTTCTTACTAGTTTTCACTGCCTTCCGTGATTTTTTGCCTTTTGGGGAGGGCACATTGGCGTCTGGTGGTATGGGGGCACGGCGGGGTCTGGGAGACTTCCGCAGAGAACCTTAATTTTAAAGCAATGAAAATGGTGAGTTTGCAGGCCGCATAGATAAATCATTGTACCTTCTGCTGGAAGAAGCCTGTCGCGGCCTTGGTCCTTGCCTGTCTCCGAAATCATTGCCTTCTTCGGGGCAGGTTTCCTTGGTCGAGGTTTGCTAGCAGACGGATCCCCATTGATCATTTGGCTTTCAGCCTGCCGATCCGCATTCTGCAATTCCAACCTTGGAGTCTGTTTGAGCGCGGGTTTCAACTTCCCATTTATTCGACGTTGACTGGATGGCCCAGGTTTGGCGGTAGGGGCATCCGCGAAAGGAATACTTTCAAACCCATCGCTGTCTTGGTGATCGCTATTATCTTGCAGAACTGATGCGGCACATACTAGTGAAGCGCGAATTTAGTCAGTACTAGTAAAGGAATCACGGCAGCATATGACCTTGTTTTTGGACGGCAGGTCGCTGTCATTTTGGTGGATTCGCAAGTACTGGCAAATCAGCATTCTCATTGCTACATAAGTCTTCCTCGTCCGTGGGGTTCTGGCCCTCATCATCCGTCGTGTGACAGGTTACCTTTCGCGGCATTGGAGTTTTCTTTCGCGGCAGGGGATTTTTCTGTCGTGGGCGGCTTGTCACCCTAGAGGACCCTGCGGATGTATTGGAAAGAGGGGGCCTGGAGGATGTACCCTCAACCTCGTCATCTGGATCCCCATCTTCATCTGATGTACTTCCATTTGATGACGTTGAGACTTCCCATGATTGCCGTTTCCTTTTCCTGGCAACCTCGAGGGGCCTAACGCTTCCGTCAGATGGTTCCCGTAAATTTCCAGATTGATCCAGCCACTTTTGGAATGAAAAGACGTCATTGGGATTGGCTATCTGTCGCTCACGCCAGAAGTTCAGTAAATCCAACACTACTGAGAGGCGCATGTGGCTGGGGTCGATGGTAAAGCTGAAATTCTCAGGCAGATGGCGGGTTGCAATCATCTCAGCCTGGTACCGTCCCAATTTTTTGAAAGGTACAGTGGCGGAGCGGCTTTTACATGCCCGCCCTAATAAATCGCGGTAAGTCTCATTAGCGGGTAATGTTCACAAACTCACGGTAATGAGCGGTTAGATACCCGCGAACCATTTGCAGAATAGTATCTCGGCTACGACCTGTGAGGTCTCCAATCCAAATTTCTCCATCTTCATTCGTTACCAGCTGTACAGGGTCCCCCTTTTTGGCCCTTGGGCGGTGCGCCGCGATATTGGGCACCTCCTCTCCTCCAGAAATGTCAGGATTCTCGTAGGCAGTGCCCAGGTAGTCGCGCCAGGTGGCATCGAGGGTGTGTATGTCGTTGAAGGCGCTTCCACTTGCAATGTCGCTATTGAAGTCCATGCTTTGGACAACTGAGATTGATGAACCATTGAGAGGAATTCCTGGGACGTACCAACATGCCTGTACAGCCCCGTCCTCATCTTTCCAACCCGTCAAGGAAACCATTCTCATTCCACAATACCTCCACATCTCCTCTGCGAAGTTCTTCATGAATTTGAGTGCATACTTCTTGGCATTTCTTTGGAAAATATTAGTGAGTGTTTTTATGTCTTGCAATCTCAGGTGGACTCACCGCGCTTGCACCTCAGCAGACGGACCCTCTGGTCCGTTCCACTTTTCCGTGATATCATGGGCTGCTGCAAGCTGCTCTTCGGTGAGGTCCTCCCATATGAAGTTTGTCAATGCCTGCTGATACAGATCAATGCGTTTGTGGTCTCCTTTCGTTGCGCCTTCATTCTTCATGAGCGCATGTTTCTCTTGTATTCGCTCATGGTATATTTCCCGAACTACCGACCGCACTGAGTACTTGTATGCAGACCGAATTGTTATTCGGGGCTTCTGCGTCCTGAGAGGCTTCTTTAGCCATGCAGTGATTTGCTGGGAGGATGGTTTTATTAGCAGAATGACGGATTGAACAACGTAGACCATACCTCCTCCTTTTCCTGCCGTTGAACCAGACTCAAATCGCGGTTCCTCCCGATTTTAGCGAACTCTTTATATATTTCCCGCAATATGATGGCCTTCTCTTTTTTCCGGGCTTGTGTCCACTCTCTCCTCCTGCGGGCGAGGATCTCCAATTCTGCTAGGTTGAAAGGGCCCTCTGGCTGTTCTTCCCCGATACCTGACCCATCCCCCTCCTCATCCCCTGCAAGTTCTGCATCTGCATCACTCGCATACCCAAAGTCGGTATCAAATTGGGAGTCCATGGGTATTTGCACGACGGTGAAAATTTGGAGGTTTCGGGAAACGAAGACTTTTCGGTCTAGCTTTCGCGATGCGTCCCTCTAACCCGAAGTTCAATTCACCCTCATTCCCACGCGTTGCGAGGCCTAGCCCCGATAGGATCTTAGCTGCTCTCATTGGGTCTGCCAAAGCCGGTTCAGGGCATTGATTGCATCGGCCGATGCTAATCCCTTGCACTGATTGGGTGTTCGGAAGCTTTTCCCTCTAGATATGATTCCCGATCTGATCATGTGGCTGAGGACTCGTGTTCGGCCATTTGGCTTACTCCTATTTTGGATAGTGTTACCTTCATTTGGTTAGGATTGACAGGTGACAATAAAGGGGGGTTATCATAGTACCCCTGGAAATGCAATCTACACGCGAAGTGATCACAGACGGTTCCAACACCTGAACTCAGTGATCCCCTCGAGATGGCGAAAGGAAAAGCTAGGAAGGGGATGACTATGATCGGTCCTACACCAGGTCATCGAGTTAAACAGCTGGAAGTGAGGACACGAAACGCCAGTGGTCGGAATAGATCACGACTAGTAGAAGTTGCGATCAAGGAACCTGTTGTGACAACCCCTGGACGCTCCAAGTCGTTTCCCTCCTCATCACCGTCCAAATATTCACGATTGCCGTCCAAATACCACTTACAGGGTGAAGAGGGAGTTGAAAACTCGTATGTTATGAATGATCCCCCTGTAGAACCCTTGCCGATACCGAGAAAGAAGGTATGTTGCTACTCAGTGGCAAGGCGATCAGCTTCATATCCAAACCTTAGACGCAGAATGATTATATCCGCGAATGGCTGCCTTACCGGGAGGACTTTCTCCACATCCTGCTGGACTTGGAAGCCCCCCCTCTGCCACGGATCTGTAAGATTTGCCAAAAGGATGGGGTGTACAGATGCCCAGATTGCATGCATCAGCCGCTTCTTTGTACAAATTGCTGCCGCACGACGCATGCATCTCACCCTTTCCACAGGATCCAGCAGTGGACTGGGAACTTCTTTGAGGACTCCGCCCTTCACATGGTGAGTGAAGATGCTATCGAAGATACAGATCCTCAGGATTACCTGCAGACTGGCCTTCAACTTCATCTTGGGCATGGTGGAGCGCCCTGCCCATCTGCATCCGCGAATGAGGCGCCGCCATTGAGCGGACAATCACGGCCTACCACTGCAGGCAAAGATGGAGATCAGACGAAGGGTGATAGGCAAGATACACCAACAATGGATGATGACGAATGGGAAGATGTGGACAATATTCCCCTTCACCTTCGGCCGCCAGTCGGTTCAAAACATCTCACGATCGTCGATGTTACAGGGGTGCATTTCGTACTAGTACGACCATGCCAGTGTCTGAATGCAGAAAGTTATCCTTTGCAGCTATTCCGAGCAAAGCTATGTCCATCCACATTTGATAAGCCCAGCACGGCGTTCACATTTTCAGTTTTGGATGATTTCTTGAGAGACAATGTGGAATGCGGCACATCTGGCATGAATTATTACAGCAAGCTTCGCCGGGTGACCTCTAATGTTTTTCCGCATTTGGTTGTGGTACGAATTCCATTCCACTGATCAAACCGTGTGATATTAAGAACGGCTATGTCATTAGGACAGATATAGGGAACTTCTGCGGGTAGCCCGGCAATGGCGCCTCCTCAAGCTTCTGAAGTGGAGCGGTTTCCAAGATAATATGAATCCCTCAAAGGATGGGGATCTTGTAATATTTTGCACGGCATGTCCTCAGCCGGGAATCAACGTAGGCCCAACAGCTAATTTGGACGAGTAAGTACCCAATTAAGCGTAAATCCTATCGCGCTAATTGTTAGAAGTTGGAAGTACACAAGGGCGGTAGTTATGGATGGAAATTTCAAGGCAGAACACATGCATGAGAGGCGGCCGGATGATCAAGTGTGGCTCATGGATGGATGTGGGTTTATGGTCAGAAACCCACCGTATCAAGCATATTTGAAAGCTACTCCACATATCACGGAGGTATGTATCATCACTGGCATGAGTATCAGAACCTGAAATGCGCCGAAGAAATCTTCCTGCAACAATCACAAAGCGATCAGTCAGGCAAGTGCCAGCCGCGGTAAACTGAACTCCACAGGAGTGGGTGCGACGGCCTGTGCGCGGCATGGCTGCTTTTACCCGCATTCCATTGTTGACTTCCAAAAGGGTGAAAGGTGAGCGCGATATCGGTCAAATTACATCCGCTCATGGCAGTAAAGGCAGCTGAACATGGACTATTCCCTAACCCATGCACTGAGTTACAACATGACTGGCATAGAGAATGTTCTCTGCTTCTATGACATCAACTGCGCATACATGAAAAATCTGCGGAGGCATATCGAAAGCAGCGACCTTTTGCACCTTCCACCATCACTTAGAATCACGGCAGGAATTGGCATGTGGCATGTTCACGGTCACAAAAAGGAATGTTATACACAGTACTCGCCGCTATTTATAAAAGGTGCAGGTTGGGTAGATGGTGAAATCATCGAGACGTTGTGGTCCACGTTGAACATAGTGTCGGCATCAACTCGCGGCATGACCTCCCCTCACCGCCAAGAACTATTGGATTTCCAGATGAACGACTCCAACTTCATGAAAATGATTCGGATGGGTATGGAAATTCATCTTTGACATTGGAGGCCGCTCTCACATGTTCATAGCTGACAGCCTATCGCGGAAGCTGAAGACTGCACGGGCGTCTGTAGTGTTGGCCCGCGACGCATTTGAAAGGTTCAACAAGGCTATCACACCGGAGCAACAAAGGAATTGGGGTCGGCAAGAAGAGACCGCTCTCCTTCGTCGTGTACATGACCCATCGGTCATGGATGTCTTCGAAATCCAATTGAAGAAAGGTAAGCGAGATTATCTACGGCGCACAAGGGATTTAAATGTACATGTCTTCCAAAGCACCAACGGTGCATGCAGTAGAACTTCGGCTACTGGAGAAATCGCCCCGACAGGGGGTTCACCATGGAGCCGCGAGTTGGATCACGCGCGGTCTAGCCATTGAAGAGGCAGAAATCATTCTCAACATATATAGAAAAGATAACGGTCCGAACCCATCCGAGCTCAAGAGATTGACCATAGCTCGTCGCGCCGAGAAATTATCGGCTGATCGATCGAGATTTATCGTGGATGGGAGGATTTATCTGCGGGTGGATGATGAATTTGAGCGGAGCGATGAGTCCGATGGAAGAACCGATCTGACGTTGGGGCAAGATACTCTTGATGATGAAGATGCAGTATCCAATGATGGTTATAGCGATAGCAGCCTGGTAGAGGTCTTCGGCAGAGCTTCATCCAACGATCCGACCTCACCATATTTGCCACTTCCATCCAAGTTTGGAAGCGCTTATTGCAAAGCCAAGAAGCTGCATCGACTGGCGCAAATGGAGTTGGAGTTGCGCATGGGACAGGCAAATGATGCCCTTCATGGGTTATGTCTTGCGTTGGCAGACAAAGCGGTGATATTCAGGGGTGTTGTAAGGCCTGCAACCAACTATTCGATGAGAACACGCGCATGGCAAATGATTCATTCCATCGACACCTCTGTCAAGCAATGCGCCGCGATTTACAGACAATGCCGCTTAGCTATGATTGCACTTGGCGCTGACTCTGATATCCTGGACCGCTACCAGGAACTTCAAAAATCACACCTGTCGGCAACCGCGGCTGCCTTTACCCAGGGGGCACATGACCACCGCGATTCCCACCTGCCATGGTTCTGGACGATGGATATCCCCAAGGATACTGATTCGAAGAGTTGGCTGTCCGAATGTATGTTTTCATTGGCGCTTTGTTTCTGACTTTTCACATGTGCTCCAACTGCAGTTTACCGCATTCACTGGCTCCGCGCTAAGGCGGCCAAGGACCGTTGGGAAGAGGAAAACGAATTGGTAACATCCGAATTTGTATGGGTCGTGAACTTTTTCCAATACAGAGCGAAGAGATGGAACGAAATATATATGGCAAAAAAATTAGCAGGTAACCGTGGGGCCGCTTGCTACGCTGCAAGGCAGCAGGCCGTGTATGATCGGCTTGCAGAGCAAGCTGAATTGATATGGCAGGGGATGAATGCTGATGATAACCCATTCCATCATGGTATGTAGGTCTTAAACTGTAAACAATGATACCAGCCCTTTTTGTGGTCAACTTGTACTGTACTGTCATCCATTTTGACCGCCTGGGATGGAAGCACGCAATGCGCCAAATGCAATGCAGGAACCAATAGTACGGCGGTGAGAGCATTGCTGACATTCCACGTATTGCCGATGATATATTCGGGATGTCACCTTTGCCCCGTCCCGTTCAAAATCTCATTCCGCGATATGTGGCAATCGCGCGCCTGCAAACTTTATTACACCAGTAGGGCTACCGCGATTGTTCCAGGGGGGAAAAGATTCGGCCTTGTCAGTGAAGAACCAGCAGAATCAGACAAAGAGATCGAGAAATTATTATATTTGCAATTACATCCGGTACTACGATATGGATGTTGCGCATTAATGTTTCTCACTACCACCTTCCTCCGCGTGTCCGGTGGACGCCTCACCCCTGCCACTGTCAACTTGTGGGGACGAACTATCCCCCGACGCCTCCGCATGTCCAGTGGACGCCTCACCGCTGCCACCCCCATCTTGCGCGGACGAAATGTCCCCCGACGCCTCCACATGTCCTGCGGATGCCTCACCACCGCCAGTCCCGTCTTGTGCGGAAGATATGTCCGCTGACGCCCCACCACTACCACCTTCCTCCGCATGTCCAGTGGACGCCTCACCGCTGCCACCCCCATCTTGCGCGGACGAAATGTCCCCCGACGCCTCCACATGTCCTGCGGATGCCTCACCACCGCCAGTCCCGTCTTGTGCGGAAGATATGTCCGCTGACGCCCCACCACTACCACCTTCCTCCTGATGTCCTGTGGACGCCTCACCGCTGCCACTCCCATCTTGCGCGGACGAACTGTCCCCTGTCGCCGCGCTAGTTTCATTCCCCACATGCACGGACGAACTTTCCTCTTCTACTTGGGCGGCAAGACTAGGCTCTTGCTGGCCCCTCATTCCCAATTCCTGGCCGGTCTGTGTTTCGGTGACCACGAGACATGGAAGTTGCGCGGCGACGGATTCTTCGGCCTCCTCTGTCGTGGCGTTTATTTTGGACGGTCCAAAAACGTCGAGAAGATCTTGATCGACGGGCGGTGGTGCTATGACTCGTGCTGGGTGATTACCGTGCACGCTCGCTCTCAACGTTTCTACCTCACGGGTCAACGTTCCTATCGTCAACCGGCAATCTGCCAACTGCCCTTCCAACGCCAGCAGACGATCTTCACGATGGTCCGGTATTCGACGTGCAACGTCCTCCATCCACCTGTCAACTTCATCCAATCGGCCGAATATCAAGTCTTGCCGCTGGATAATGTCGTCCAGTCGACGATCCCAGGATATATTTGAGGGATGCTGGGGCACTGGTTGCAATGGAGGGGAATGTTCGTGACTTGGTGGAATGGGCGGCGCAGGGAGTGGGATGTGGGCCGAAACTTCATCTCGAATCGCGGGTGGAACGGTGTGTTTTTTTTCGGGGGGCTGTGGTGGACAAATGACGACAGCTAAAACGTATTCAGTCAGAAAACATACTTTTGAACGTTTAAAAATACTTACTAACTCGCCGTTGGGGTGCTGAAGATGACGATCCTTCCCCTTGGTTAGGAGGGTTCTGGGCACGTTTAGATATCCGAGCTTTTTTTCGGGGAGGTGGCGTCGCATTATCGTCTACCTGTGGAGGTACAGGCGTTCGAGGTCGAGGGGAGTTAGGGGGGGTGGGGGTGGCTTGACGTTTTGCGGGGGTCTTGGGAGTCCGAGCCGTTGATGCGCGGCGAGCACTACCCTTCCCACAGCCAATCTTCCGCTTTTTACACGGATCGCAGGGGATGTTCCCAACGGTCCACGTGCAAACAACCTTGCGGTTGACGCACGTGCTGCAGGCGTTGGGATCGGGGGGTGGGGTGGTGCGTGCGGCGACTTGAGCCCGGCCGTACTTGGGCTTTGGCATCGTTTGAGCATCTGGCAGCGTGGACGTACCTTCACCTTTATCTTCTCCACCCTTCGTACCCGAACGCCTTGCCCTTGATTGAGACTTGCGTCTCGTCGAGGTTGGCCACGATTGGGATGGCGACCTGGCGCGTTTGTTCGACCTTCCACGTACGGGCTCTGATGTCTGATCGTCCATGGGAACGTCCAGCCCTACAACCTCGCTCTCTCCACCCTTCCTACCCGAACGACTTGGCCTTGATTGAGACTTGCGTCTCGTCGACGTCGGCCGCGATTGTGATGGTGACTTTTTCGACCTTCCACGTACTGGCTCTGACGTCTGATCGTCCATCGGAACGTCCGGCTCAACCACCTCACTCTCTCCATCTTCGTTGCCATCGCCACGACTCGTAGGCTGCTGTCCGATTGCCTGCGATTCTGCAGGCAAGGCCTTCTCTTTGCCCTTATCGACGGAGTCGGGGTGGCTTGGTGCCACATTAGCGGCGGGTTGGTTCTCGGGCATGGGAGGCATTGGTACTCTCACAAGTACTGGGGTGGCGGTTGGGGACTCCAGACGCACCATCCAACCTGCACGCGTCGCATCGAATCGGCTTTCGACAGTCAGAAGCCATGGATGGCCGGCGATGGAGGCTGGGGTGGGGAAGAGCAAGCTGGGCCAGTCGGGAAAAGGAACGCCTGGGTTACCGATGTCATCCGTCCAATGGATGAATTTGTCGACCCCAATTAGCGTTGGGGGAACGTTGTCAGTTCTATCGGCAATAGCCCTGACGGATTCCTGCATCGGACGAGTGTGAATTAGCGGCCTGAAGACAAGTGATGCGGCCACGACGCACCAGTACATTCCTCATCTCCTTCACAGCTTCCCTCCAACGTTTATGCCTCTCCGCAGACTCCATCGTGCCCGAGGTAATTACGAGCCGTTCGTAAGTGGAGAGGATACGGTTGACGGCGACGCCAAGTTCCTTGGAGTTCTTGACAAACTTCATCGTGGATTGATTGTCGAGGGTGGGGCAGGTAGTAGGCAGATGTGATGGGTTGAGGGAAACAGGGAAAACAAGGTGTTGAGGCCGACGCGTACTTGTCGACGCGCGAAAACTTATATTTCCCACGCACTGCCGGCATTACTGCAGCTGACGCAGTCAAGTATATTCATTCAGCGAATTATTATTGTAGGTTTATTAAGTAGTGTACGTTTGCTATTTTCTAGATGTGGGATGATTTTGTCCAACAATGACTATGTGGTACGGGCGCCTGCATAGCTGAATCGCGTTCCAACATAGGTAGGCCGGCAAACAATACTGTTTACAGACGGGCCGCTAATTCCATGCATTATGCATACCTGCCTGATGTCATGCACGGGACGGCACATGGAAGCTGTATTATCTTCATATCAAGGCCATGGCCGTCAACAATTATTGCGCTGCAACCTGATACCTCAGATGGGCAAGTCGATGAGCGGCACGGAATGACCTTCGTATCACGGCCTGGCTGGTCCATACATTGGTGAAGGCTTCCTAGCATGCCTGGGATGGCCCGCCTATCAGTTGCCCGGTATCACCGTCCTATCACAACTGGGCGTGTCCCTGGGTTATGACCTCCTACCGGATACCTTGGACACCTGTGAATAAGTTTCACGATATTAGGCTCATGCCACTACCGGGACCGTCCTTAAATTGCGCGGTATGACGGTCGTATGATGGGCTGTCCCGTGCTTGAATTGCACCGTATTAAATTCTTACGATGGCTGGGCCGCTAGGGTCAGGGTTTGGGCGCGCCAGTTCACGGGTTGCGCGGCAGGCCTCCCAGATCATGACCTGGCCCGCCCATGGGTCATGTACTACTATCTCACGCCTTGGACGGGCCAGTCCATGAGTTGCGCGGTATGGCTGCCATACCCACCCCTGACCCGTGCATGGGGTGCGCGCTATTACCTGATGCCTTGGACGGGCCAGTCCATGAGTTGCATGGTATGGCCACCATACCCACCCCTGGCCCGTCCATGGGTTATGTACTACTACCTGACACCTTGGACGGGCCAGTCCATGAGTTGCGCGGTTTGACCATCATACCCACCCCTGGCCCGTCCATGAGTTGCGCGGTACGACCGCCATACCCACGCCTGGCCCGTGCATGGTTTATGTACTACTACCTGATGCCTTGGACGGGCCAGTCCATGAGTTGTGCGGTATGGCCGTTGCACCAACCCCTGGCCCGTCCATGGGTTATGTACTACTACCTGACACCTTGGACGGGGAGCCGTGTCAGCTAATTTAGACCAAATAGGCCCGGCAACTATCACTTAGCGATTTACAAGAATCACGGTAACTACCACTGTCCAAATAAGGAAATACCCCTAATGAAAATTGTCGCAGGCAGCCTCTGCTGTCGGAGTTTGAAAACTGCACATTACATAATGTGGCACAGCCACAGTGCGAACCAAAGTTGTAGCCCGGGTTGAGAGGACCACAGAAGTATGCTTACATCAGCGAGATCTTTATTTTTGGATGAGATATAAATGGAAAACTAAAATTTTCTCGAGTCTTTTTGGTTTAGTTACACAGCCACACAGACGAGGAGAGTGCACTGCCACACAGGGGAAGGTTGTGCACAGCCACACAGGGAAGGGGTTGCACAGCCACATGACAGGGGCAGTGGACAGCCACACTGAAAACCAAAGTTGTAGCCCGGGTTGCGAGGATCATGGGAGTATGCTTACATCAGCAAGATCTTTATTTTTGGATGAGATAAATGTAGAATACTGAAATTTTCACGAGTCTCTGCTTTTTTTGGCACAGCCACTGCACCTTCTATATGTGCTTATGTAATCAAAAAGCGGACCACATGCCTGGGTTGTTGCTGCTGCCTCCACTTGCCCGTTCCATTGGATGGTATTTAACCATACTGCAGCATACTATTGACAAGTGATCTACCCATTCCATACACATTTTGGATCCAATCCAATGTTTTTGGACATGGATATGAATAGGGGTAAAAATGCGAAATCTGCTCCCAATTGTGCAGTTCTTGACATATGGACTTGGAAATTTCAACCCAAGTAGCTCTGGCATATATCTACAATCTATCAAAATTGCAGATCATCAGCCTTTGCCCTTGTGGAGGTGGAGTCAGATCTCCTCCTCCCCAGTGTATGCATTATACAGATGGGTACTGCAGCTTTCTGGGTAATTTGACCCACTGGTACTGTGGAAGATACATCTTCCAGTGTCTATGTACAAGGACTTTGGGGGTTTATTAGGTAGAATGTGTGTAACACAACTTTGTTGGTTTTTTGGGTGCATGGCCACCATGCCACACCTGCAAGAGTAACATACCAATTAATACCATAGGTACATTCTACACCTATATATCTACCTCCATTCAAAGTTTCAAGTCCATCCATTGAGAACTGGAGGAGCTGTAATGAAAATGAGAGCTGGAGAGCGTGGGAAAGTGTGCGAAGATTTTTGAAGAGATAGGAGATCTGTCAAAAACTTGTCATAGCACACCATAGAGAGATGTAATGAGTAAGATAAGTGCATGGCTGACTTCCTACTTGCAATTTGGACTGTCCTGAACCATTTCTGCATTGGATAGTCTGCCCAGTGTGTATGCATGGCATCAACCTCCTAGGTGACTGTTTCACTCCTACAGTTCATACATAGGATGCACCCCCCCATATTTTTGCACTTAGAAGTATTTTGGTAATTCAATGGCAGTTCAAATGGTACAAAGATGTTCAGGGATGTTCCTACACTCATTTCTCAAAGTTTCATGAGACAAGGCCCACTGGATAGTGTGCTGTGACAAGTTTTTGACAGATCTCCTATCTCTTCAAAAACCTTCGCACACTTTCCCACGCTCTCCAGCTCTCATTTTCATTACAGCTCCTCCAGTTCTCAATGGATGGACTTGAAACTTTGAATGGAGGTAGATATATAGGTGTAGAATGTACCTATGGTATTAGTTGGTATGTTACTCTTGCAGGTGTGGCATGGTGGCCATGCACCCAAAAAACCAACAAAGTTGTGTTACACTCATTCTACCTAATAAACCCCCAAAGTCCTTGTACATAGACACTGGAAGATGTATCTTCCACAGTACCAGTGGGTCAAATTACCCAGAAAGCTGCAGTACCCATCTGTATAATGCATACACTGGGGAGGAGGAGATCTGGCTCCACCTCCACAAGGACAGAGGCTGATGGTCTGGAATTTTGATAGGTTGTGGATATATACCAGAGTGGCCTAGGGTGAAAATTTCAAGTCCATATGTCAAGAACTGCATGTTTGGGAGCAGATTTCGCATTTTTACCCCTATTCATATCCATGTCCAAAAACATTGGATTGGATCCAAAATGTGTATGGAATGGGTAGATCAGTTGTCAACAATATGTTAGAGTACAGTGAAATATCATCCAGTGGAAGGGACAAGTGGTGGCAGCAACAACAAACCAGGCATCTGGTCCGCTTTTTTGATTACATAAGCACATATGGCAGGTGGAGTGGCTGTGCCAAAAAAAGCAGAGACTCGCAAAAATTTTAGTATTCCACTCATATCTAATCTAAAAAACAAGATCTCGCTGATGTAATCATATTGCTGTGATCCTCTCGTCCCGGACTACAACTTTTGTTTTCAGTGTGGCTGTGCAGGTGCGCTTCTTTGATTAGATAAGCACACATCGCAGGTGGAGTGGCTGTGCAAAAAAAGAAAAGACTCGTGAAAATTTTAGTATTTCACTCATATCTAATCTAAAGAGCAAGATCTCGCTGATGTAATCATATTGCCGTGATGCTCTCATTCCGGGCTACAACTTTCATTTTCAGTGTGGCTGTGCAACCCCTTCCCTGTGTGGCTGTGCACAACCCTGTCCATGTGGCTGTGCACCACCTTCCCCTGTGTGGCAGTGCACTCTCCCTGTCTGTGTGGCTGTGTAACTAAACCAAAAAGACTTGAGAAAATTTTAGTTTTCCATTTATATCTCATCCAAAAATAAAGATCTCGCTGATGTAAGCATACTTCTGTGGTCCTCTCAACCCGGGCTACAACTTTGGTTCGCACTGTGGCTGTGCCACATTATGTAATGTGCAGTTTTCAAACTCCGACAGCAGAGGCTGCCTGCGACAATTTTCATTAGGGGTATTTCCTTATTTGGACAGTGGTAGTTACCGTGATTCTTGTAAATCGTTAAGTGGCTCTTGCCACAACCTTTGGTCAAAATCTACAGACTCTGGTGGGACGGGCCAGTCCATGAGTTGCGCGGTATGGCCGCCATACCAAGGCCTGGCCCGTCCATGGGTTATGTACTACTACCTGATGCCTTGGACGGGCCCGTCCATGAGTTGCACAGTATGACCGTCAAATCAAGGTCTGGCCCGTCCATGGGTTATGTACTACTACCTGTCGCCTTGGACGGGCCAGTCCATGAGTTGCGCGGTATGGCCATTGTACCAACACCTGGCCCGTCCATGGGTTATGTACTCCTACCTGACGCCTTGGACGGGCCAGTCCATGAGTTGCGCGGTATGGCCGTTGTACCAACCCCTGGCCCGTCCATGGGTTATGTACTACTCCCTGATGCCTTGGACGGGCCCGTCCATGAGTTGCGTGGGATGGCCGCCATACCAACGCCTGGCCCGTCCAAGAGTTATGTACTACTACCTGACACCTTAGACGGGCCAGTCCATGAGTTATGCACTACTACCTGAGACCTTGGACGGGCCCGTCCATGAGTTGCGTGGGATGGCCGCCATACCAACGCCTGGCCCGTCCATGAGTTATGTACTACTACCTGACACCTTGGACGGGCCAGTCCATGAGTTGCATGGTATGGCCGTTGTACCAACCCCTGGCCCGTCCATGGGTTACGTACTACTACCTGACACCTTGGACGGGCCAGTCCATGAGTTGCGCGGAATGGCCGCCATACCAAGGCCTGGCCCGTCCATGGGTTATGTACTACTACCTGACGCCTTGGACGGGCCAGTCCATGAGTTGCGCGGTATGGCCATTGTACCAACGCCTGGCCCGTCCATGAGTTAGGTACTACTACCTGACACCTTGGACGGGCCAGTCCATGAGTTGCGTGGGATGGCCGCCATACCAACGCCTGGCCCGTCCAAGAGTTATGTACTACTACCTGACACCTTAGACGGGCCAGTCCATGAGTTATGCACTACTACCTGAGACCTTGGACGGGCCAGTCCATGAGTTGCACGGTATGGCCGCCATACCAAGGCCTGGCCCGTCCATGGGTTATGTACTACTACCTGATGCCTTGGACGGGCCAGTCCATGAGTTGCGCGGTATGGCCGTTGTAACAACCCCTGGCCCGTCCATGGGTTATGTACTACTACCTGCCACCTTGGACGGGCCAGTCCATGAGTTGCGCGGTTAGGCGGCCATACCAAGGCCTGGCCCGTCCATGGGTTATGTACTACTACCTGACGCCTTGGACGGGCCAGTCCATGAGTTGCGCGGTATGGCCGTTGTACCAACCCCTGGCCCGTCCATAGGTTATGTACTACTACATGACACCTTGGACAGGCCAGTCCATGAGATGCGTGGGATGGCCGCCATACCAACGCCTGGCCCATCCATGAGTTATGTACTACTACATGACACCTTGGACGGGCCAGGCCATGAGTTGCACGGTATGGCCATTGTACCAACCCCTGGCCCGTCCATGGGTTATGTACTACTCCCTGACACCTTGGACGGGCCAGTCCATGAGTTGCACGGAATGGCCGCCATACCAAGGCCTGGCCCGTCCATGGGTTATGTACTACTACCTGACGCCTTGGACGGGCCAGTCCATGAGTTGCGCGGTATGGCCGTTGTACCAACGCCTGGCCCGTCCATGGGTTATGTACTACTCCCTGACACCTTGGACGGGCCAGTCCATGAGTTGCGCGGAATGGCCGCCATACCAACGCCTGGCCCGTCCAAGAGTTATGTACTACTACCTGACACCTTAGACGGGCCAGTCCATGAGTTATGCACTACTACCTGAGACCTTGGACGGGCCAGTCCATGAGTTGCGCGGCATGACGGTCATACCCACCGCTGGCCCGTCCATGGGTTAGGTACTACTACCTGCCACCTTGGACGGGCCAGTCCATGAGTTGCGCGGTATTACCTGCTCTCTCGGACGGGCCCGTACATTTGTTATGGTATTCCCTTGGCTCTTTCAAATAGGCGGGCCAGTATATATGTTGTACATATTCGTTGCATCCTTACTCTCGGGCCCGCTCATTTGTTATTGTCACTCAGGGAACTCCGGCCCGCCTATAAGTCACGTATTAACTAATTCGACGGGCCCGCCACGGGCTGTCCATATGTGTTGGCAGTTTGGCGCACGGGCTACTCATATGTTGTGACTAATGTGACTACATGGGGTCAATTCGAGTTTGGCAAAGCTGTCTGGGGCACGATGACAAGGCGCTACCTGGAGCCCATCAAAGAATTATCTGACGAGCAGTTTGGGTTGATTGTGGAGGATACTCAGAAGTTCGTGAAGAAGGTGACGGCCCCCACAGCGAGCGCTCTGGAGTCTGTTGGAGAAGACAAATTTGATGACCTCTTTACCTTCCGTTGACGGGATCCCCCCCTACGTTGCTGCCATCAATCTTTTTTTTTTTTTTACACATATACCGCACGCATACCATCCGTTTAATGATAGTTTGTACTTAGAATATTCTGCAAACTTATCACGCTTTCATCCATCCCACAAGCTGTGTGAACTAATTATGCTTTTTATTAGTTCTGCAAATTCTTTAAGAGACTAAGAGTGCAAAGACACAATAGTAAGAACAAAGTATGGTAACTAATCCAACTTGTGGAAATATATGACTTAGGCGCTGAACGGTAACGGGTTTGCCACATGGTAGTACACAACATGTACAAATCAAGTTTGTGCGGAGTTTGGCGGACTTCCAAATTGATATTCGGCTGTACACGCAATCCTTGTTGCCTTATCATATCCACATCGTTATGCCTGAAGATCACCGCATCGACATGGACGAGGAGGACGAGGAGGTGGTAGAGCACGAGGAGAACGAGGACGTTAGCAATGAAGACTTCTACAACAAGAGGCGGAAGCTGCTGGTCATGCAACAGGTCCAGAACTATAGAGCGGCCATCGCTGTGGTCGGCTTTGCCATGGCTGCAATGGAGGACATGCGACCCTCGACACCAGAGCCATATCATACGTCTGTCCTCTCTGGACAGGGCTGGGTAGAGGAGCTGCTCCATGGACACCGCAAGCGGATCAGAACGGAGCTCGGCGTACACAAGCACGTCTTCCTTCGCCTGATATCCATTCTTCGAGAAGCCGGCTTCGATGATTCGAAACACGTCACGCTGGAGGAACAGGTTTCAATATTTCTTTACGCGATGGTAACAGGCTTGTCGGGGCGACATATCGGTGAGCGATTCCAACGTTCGTCGGACACGATATCGCGGTGAGTATTTAATGTCTTCGGTATTTTCCTTGCTCACTGATTGCAACGCTGTCACCTATCCAGATACTTCAAAGCAATGGTCGGCGCCTTCTCAGAAGGGCCCATTTACGACGCCTACGTTCACCTTCCTAGAGCCGACTCGCCGATCCCTTCTCGTATCGCCAACAACTCGAAATTCTATCCCTACTTCAAGGACGCCATAGGTGCCATCGACGGTACACATATCGCATGTGTGCCATCAGCGAGTCAACGGGATCTTATGCGCAATCGTAAGGGATTTTTATCCCAGAATTGTCTCATTGCCTGTTCGTTCGATGGGATCATTACATACGTACTCGGAGGTTGGGAGGGATCGGCGGCCGACGCAACCGTCTATCACAACGCCCGTTTGCGTGACTTCGCAATCCCTGACGGCCGCTATTATCTCGCAGATGCAGGATATCCTTCAACGCCACAGCTTCTAGTTCCATACCGTGGTCAACGCTATCACTTGGCTGAGTGGGGACGAGCAAACCTAGTGTAAGTACCACTACGTTACATCCAACCCTCATTCACCCCCCCGCAGGCCGAAGAACAGGAAAGAATTGTTTAACTTGCGCCATGCCATGCTCAGAAACGATATCGAGCGCAACTTCGGTATCATCAAGCGACGCTTTCGTGCCCTTCTCCTCCCCCCCGAGTACGACATGTCGATCCAATCCCGGCTCCCCGCCACCGCATGTTGCATCCACAACATTATCCGCCTTCACGATCCTGATGACACCGACATACCGGATCCTGATCGAATCGGTGAAGATGATGGGCCGATTCTCATGCATGAAAACGGCGATGTGGGAACTCTGCAAGATACTCCATTGAATAGCGACTCGCGCAAGCAGATGAACACTTTACGCGATGCGATTGCGGAGCAGATGTGGAATGACTTCTGTGTGGAGCGCGCAAATCGGGGCATGCCTTACATCGTCGAGCAGCTGGATTGATATAGTTCTTTAGAGTGGAGGCATGATGTGCATTGGTGCCCCTCGCCTTGTCGGGGGGTACAAACCTTTGCATATGCTCCAAGTACTTGAAACCCTTGCTGCGAAACTGGGCTACTTCCGGACGAGCCTAGTAGATAGTTTAGAATGTATCGTATTGATATATGAAACAGGATGTACTTCGACCAGGTCATCCATTACGAGCTGCCCCGCCTCAGTTATGATATTGGCGCCCCTCTCCGCAGAATACGCAAGACCCGATCCCCCTGCCATGGCTGAGGCAGTGTAGTATTCTCGTTTGAGCTTCGGATGATATGAGTGATACTACGTATCATAGAGAATCCTTGGATGAACGTACACTCTCCCACTTGTCGTGACAATTCTTTGCTGTTTTACGATGGCCATTCGCCTGGTCGGGTAATAGGGGTAACAGAGCGTTGAAGTGCCCTTCTTGAAAAACCATGCGATCGCCTGCCTTGTATCGGTTATCCTCCACATAGTCTAGAAGCATCTCAACGTCTCCCTGGGTCCATGTGGCACGTAGCCTCAATTGCTCAGTGCCTGAAATGACAGAAACAGCCCTTCCTCTTGACCCAGAACTTGAGCCTACCATCTTGTTGCGAAGTCGCTGCGAGTAGCGGGTTGGGGAGAGGGAGCGAGCGAGCCTGCGAGAGGTTTCACGAGGCTTTCTTCGAGGCGGCATTGGATTGGATGTTCATATCGATGGAGCATCATCCAATCGATATCGCCACAGTCTCAATAAGTCCGCGAGTATGAACTCCGCACAACTGGGTTTGCACATGTTGTGTACTACCATGTGGCAAACCCGTTACCGTTCAGCGCCTTAAATCACTTAGCAAAGATTTTAAGCCGATAAAGTTTAAATAAGATGCGTGTAAATTTACTGATGCAATGCTACACCCGAACAACGCGTGTCTGTGATTGCCTGGCTGATTGCCAGTTCCAAAGGCATGGGAGAGCTGTTTGCCTCTCATAGCTGCACTCCCCCCACGCTCAGGACACCACACATAGCACGTGCTCTCTGTGTCATTTACAAGTGCGGGGGTGTGTTTCCTTCTCGAACCGATGATTGGGAGAGTGCCCTCAAGAGATCCAAGGAGGATGGGTGCATATGCTCTCCAGCGGATTGTCTTGGTATGAGGGAATGGTTTGACATGATGGTTTGGTTGGAGGACTGTCCTGCGACGTTGGTGGTAGGCGACAAGCCCTGTGTGCGTTGTCGATCATTGTAGGTGTAACTTATGTAACATACGTTCCCTTGTTGTAACTGACCATTCTCCTTGAAGACTCAAGTCACGGTACGAGGACATCCCTGTCAACTGCGCAGTGAATTCGCATTTCTCGTTGCTGGATACCCTTGAGGACTACTTCATCAGAGCCAAAATCAATGCTCGTTCCCGCTACCACGGGGATGAACTCAAGGCATTTTCTGTGCGGCCTCTAGGCCCGACAGCGAGGCTGCTGGTGGACGGAACGCTGGAACCTTTGATGAAGAAACATGGATGCAATGTGCAATACCTCCCGCCGGTTAACAGATATCCACAAGCTTTACGGCCGTCGATTGTAAATCTACTATGTAAACGTCATATCAGTGATCAAGACGGCTTACCGACCTTCGAACTTCCCGATGACATCTTTGTCGGGGCAGACGATCCTTGGGTGGTGGTGGGAATAATCTTTGATTGTGACTCAGTTGACCATGACGCAGATTTGCATGACCGCTTGTGGCACAAATGCTTTTCATTCTTTCTTCGCTGTTTGCTTCAATGCTTTGATATGCCTGTGCTCCCACTCTTATCTCATACAAGCCTCACCCTTTGCCACGCCCTTGACCATGACTATTCTGAAGAACGTTTGTTTCGCCAATCCAACTATGACATGGATGACAAGGACGACATGGACGATTCTCACTGGGTCAAATCAAACCAAGACGGCCGACAGTTGCGTCTCACTACCGCTGTTATAGTTGCTGTAACAACATTTCTTCGCAACAAAAAAGATGTCGACCTTCATAGCTGTCGCAGGTGTCAGGCTGTGTGTTTGGAGTTCTTTACTAGCGTACCCTCCGCTGTGGGGTTCGAATTGGCTAACTCTGGCGACCGTGACAACGCGCTGGGATGCAGCCCATCTTCACCGTTGAAAGGGACCTTAGAACTTGGCATGCAAAAACCTACCGGGGTGGAAGAGTCCACGAGCATGCTGCGCAACACTGCTCTTTCCAGGGTTGGGATGCATTCGCAGTTGATTGAAGAACTCCACGGATTGGTATGTCTACGTGCTTTGCTTTGCTCGCTCCTGACCCAGCCCATGCAGAAACACCGTTTCGACCTCTTTGGTTTAGATATATACAATTGTTTGCAGCGTTCCAATAGTGGCAGTAAACCCTGTTTTGGGTACGCCAATTGCTTTCGATCCTGCCAGGGCCTCAGACTGACTGAGAACCCAAGAGAGAGTACTTCACAGAGACACTTATCAGGCCGCAGTATTTCTAGCTCCTCAACACTGTCTAAGTCGGACAAGGTAGAGGAGATCAAGAATAAACTTCTCGAGATGCTAAGTAAGTTAGCAACCGCAGATTGCCTATCCCCTGCACGGTCTGATGAATGCAGGGGAACATGACTTACCCTACGAGCGCTTGCCCTGGTTTACACTCGAGAAAGACCTAAAGAAACATGGGTGTGCACTGGTCAATTGGCCGGCTGGAGTTCTTCGCAAACGAGGAAACAGAGGAATCCATGACTTGAGTGCTGTGGAAGTCAGCACTCTATACGAAGCTATTACGCGCCCGGACGAATCTTGTCGTCTACGCATTTGTCGCTGCCCATCCACATTGACAGGTATGTGCGACGAATCTCTGATATGTCTACTCACTGCAATCATTCTAGTCGTGCCGGTACAACCAGTAAGCCACACCTCTGCCGCTGCATTGGGGTCAAAGCGCCCCCTGCCAGAGGAACCCGATGTTCCCAGCCACTCGTCGAAAAGAATTCGATTTAGGGACATGACCAGCAAAGTCTCGCAGCAACACTCCAGCAACCCTCGGTCAGATGGAGCGCCTGGGTCATAAATTTTTCGACCGTCCTGCGCCTGTCATCTTTCCTTACTACGTGTAGTCATAACATTGAGACGCCTTACATGTACTGCATTCAAACTCCTTAGTATTATCATGAGATCTGCTTTCATCCTTCGCTCTCCTACTGCCCTAACGAATCCCTGGGTCAGGCGATGCTTTTACGCTTCAGACCTCTGTCAATTTCAAGTTCTACATTTATATATCGTTATGACTGCGGTCAGTTTACCAGCGCTCAGCGCTCAGTGGTGATTGTTTCCTCGACATCATCATCCTCTCCGTGCGTAGAGGACCAACATGCATCGAACTTACGTCCTTGTAACTCCTCCTATATCTGCTCCTCCTCCTCCTCGGTTGTGAGCAAATACTACGCCCCGTTACAAGTCCGAACCGTGTATCGTACACCCTGCGGATTTCCTTCACGCTTTTCCATCACTAGCCCGTCTCCCACCTCTCGCAACATAAAAGGTGGCGATGGCATCCAGGATTCTCCCCCCACTACCACTCAGCACTCAGCTATGGATCTTGTATACATATGTAGTCGGGTACTGGGAATGAGACATCAGCATTCGTCTATGTACTTTTATCGATCTACACGTTACCTCTGTAAGCCGTACCTTCTGCAGAATCTTAATGCCAGTTACTTTAAGAGCCAAGGCTCAGCCTGGGATGGAAGAACTCCTGGCGAGGGAGCCTGCCAAAGAGTTAGAACTGTCATACCCAGATTTCCTTGCAACCATTTCCCTCGTATCTTCTACCATGCCTTGCCTATCAACTACACCGTTCGTGCACCGCCTACCTCTTGTCACACGGAAGGTCCTTAATCTGCGGCATGAACAGTGCATCCTCTTGGCTGCGCGAATATGGGAAGAGTACCAACAGGCACCACGTTTCGTTCCCTTTTGCACACCTGCTACTTCTTCTGACATCCCCTGTTACCCGATTTTGTCCTTCGTTGTAATTTCTTCGCTGAACACCTGGCACATCTTCAGGCTGACGGAGTATTTACTTATGTTTGTACCCGAATCCAACAATCGTCGTCTCCACTCAGCTGCCCATGCACATAGGTTTAGCTGTGACCGATGATCTCCCCACCCATGCTGAGCTGCAATTGATGTTGCATTACCTTCTGCATCGAGCAAGTTTTAAATGGACATCCTCCTCATTGTCGGTATGTGTCACGGTAGCAGACAATATACATGTAAAGCATCCACAAGCTGTGCCAGTTTCACGTTCTCGGTCCTGGCATTACTTCCTTCCTATGGCAAGTTTTATCATCATCATCATTCTGCACTCTCACCATCAGGTCAACTGTAAACGGGTTAATTTCCATGTAGGGACATCCTCCTCATGCCTGGTTATCCTTACGACTACCCTTCCACTTTACATTCTCCGAAGAACCGGAATAACAAGGCATGCTGTGTCGGTCCAACAATACACGCCGATATATGATGACGTTGGGTTTGCTCTTTACGGTAATTCCGCAACATCATCCTCCTCTCCAAGGGTCGGTGTTGCGCAACCGACTGCAGCGAGGAGACCAACCAACTTGCAAGTTTGCAGCCTTATCGGGAATATTCCCATATGCAGATATCATCCTCCTCGTCTGTGAGGATGCCCGAAAGATGTATCATAAACGCCAGGTAGGCATCCGTCAACTTGTTCTCATCGCTCACGTATCGTTCGTTCTCCATTCACCATTTAAAAGGAGATGGAGCCCATCTTTTGTACCGCACTACCAGTCCGCCATGGATCTCCTCATCCGATTCATGTTGCAACTCACTCCCTTCGCCAACATGCGTGCCGTGGACGACCACGCTCGCATCCTCGCACAGTTAATTGCGTACTGGAAATGGGATATCGACGCGGTGGGTCACTCTGTCTTATGCGTACGATGTCTTCTCATTTGCGGACAGTATCGAACCTACTTGAAGTATGCTATTGCTACTGCACGTATTGCTTTTACCTCAACGTTGTCCACGCAGCCCAAACATTCGTGCCGACAACGCCTATATAGTCCTTTGCGCACTGGTGTTTCTGATTATGGCAGAGTGGATGCACTTGCATTACAGCGGGCTGACGTCCGAAGAGTTAAAGGTAAGGCACCCCACCCTCTTTCACGTATTCATGGTGACTGAGCCATGTAGGAACGTATCTATGCCATTGGTCGCCGTACTTTCGCCATCCTCGCAGTTATCCCCCGCTTGGGCGTGATTATCATCCGCATTGTCGAAATCGTCGTGATCGCAGACTCCCCAGCTCTTGCATGTGGACTCATAGTGGCGAGCATGTTCCCTGCGCTGATATTCCCGCTGATATTGTCAGGCTCACAACAATTGCAAGTGTGGATCGCCAATAGGAGGAGACTACGGCGCGCACCCGAGCACAACGGGGCCGAGGGTATAATGCTGGCTATGTCAGGTCACTCGGGGAATGAGCAGGTGGTCGCGATGTTTATGTGCCCGATACTCACTGACGTGACCCTTAGGCGGTGTCGGGACGGCGTGATATCGAGGTCTCGGTTCATTACGATGAGCGTCTTAGTTTGTCTAAGGAGCAGAGTGAATTCGATCCAGCAGCTGATGAATGCATTTGACATTCTCCCCTCGGGGTCTGTCGAACATCATCCGCTTCACGGTAGAGAAAATGGCACACCCATCCTCTGTTCTATAATCGATCGTGTTCGTTGGACTTGTATCTTGGATTCGCTGTTTGCTTTGCTCAGTGAATACCGACCTACACAACTCCCGTCTATACCATGCCTTCCTCGGATTTATGTGGCGTGTTCCTTTGTGAGCTACGGCCTACTAGTCAAACGCTCGAGAACTCAGCAAGTACAACCTGTAGACCAACCACTATATGCGCAGGCAGTGCAATCTATAAGATCCTTTCATAGCCCTATTCCCTCACCCCTTCTACAACGGCAGGATAACATCATCCTAACAAGTTCACTTGGAGTGGTGACCGCTGACTATCATCCTTTGTTCTTTGAAGATGGACCGCGGAATCGACTCCTCACCCTCAAGACCTCAGTGAAACACTGCAGTAACGGAGTGTTTCGTCCTCATTTAAATTGCAATTAACGCCAACCACAACATGAATTTCGCGAGGAATGAGAGGAAGGGCTCGGCTCGCGCTATGGCAAGCTCAGAAGTTCCGTCTGTATAGAATATTCGTTTTATCGTCCGGTCATCCTCCTCGTGACTAAGCTCATAGACAGCACCAAGTGGATGCTGCGTAGGATATTATCCCTACCTGTGAAATCGTTTGTTCACTAATGTTCACGTTGACTGGAAGACGGGGTAACGAGCCCCTCACACTCTAGCTTTCGACAGCCTGTCAATCTGATCCGGTCCATCTCGCAAGTCGCCACCCACTGTGCGCCGCCGGCGACATTGCTACATGCATGGCCGAGTGCTGGGCAGGGCATTCCCACATCTGGAGCCCAAAGCGTCCTTTCTCTCATTGGATAGTATCGGCGTACTTCAAGCGCGTTCGCTTTGTTACATGGTGCTTCTTTTTGCATTAATACCGTCCTTTCAGTGGGGGACGCACTGTAACGACATATTACCCATTGCGCTCGTTTCTCTCGCCATGGCAGAGTAAATGTGTTTTGTATCACAACGGATTAATCTCTATGGGTAAGGGTGGTGTTCACTGGGTTGTGCAGGAACGTACGCAAGCCATAGGCCACCTTACTCGTGCATACTCGTTGCCCGCCCAGGTGCGATTATCATCCACGATGCCAAAGCCATCTTGATCGCGGACTTCCCAATTCTTGCATTTCGGCTCGTGGTGGCGACCAGGCTTCCTGCTACAACTCTTACTAGTTCAATTAGGGTCTCAAAGACTACGGTTACCATCAATAGCAGAAATTAACGTACACCAGGATGCAAGTACTGTCGTGGTGACAGGGACTGGTCACTTCGGGGGTCGACAGGAGTGAACGAGGCCTCCACGTAGGTTTTGCGTGACACGAGGATTTCATCGGTGCAAATTGATGACGGTCTCCAGCCGTCGGTACCTTGCAGGGCGTTCCTCTCTTCAATGCGTGTGGATTCGATCAGGTGAATAAGAAATATAGTCGGAATGGTCACCTGGGCACGTTACTCTTTGGCGTCCCCCTGGTGGGCTTCTTCTCCGCCATGTCTCATTGTCAGGTAAAAAAACAAACACCATTCACAGGAGGATCATCTTCAATGCTGTAACGAGCATTAGGTATCACGTTTAGCCGCTCTTCCCAAATCCACAATCGTTGTCAGCGGACGTTGGGTTCAAGTGACTGGTATGATGTCACTTTAACTCGGTTATCATTGCATTTGCGCCTATCCACGTCACGTCCGCGCCGGCTGCACATCACCTAGTGTATGGTGTTCCTCCCCGCAACTCGAAGGTTGAGTGTTGTACAACATGGCTAATAAAACTGTGTCGTGGTCACGTGCATGCTGTGACGATGAGGCAAATGAGGCTAGATCCGCAGTTCATTAAAACGGCGGAATGGCGAGAAGCGCTTACCATCCACATAAAAGCCATGCCATCTTCATTTGTTTCCACCATCGAACGTATCGCAGCAGGACAATCTCTTCGATCTTTATTTCTCACAATAACCGTCACCCTCCACTGTATATGGAAAACAGATACCAAAGCAGGTCCACCGAGGCTTTTTACGGAGATTCATCCCTCCACGCAGTCACCCAGCATCTTTCGGGTCCGACTGCACCTGAGTTGTCCGTGCACAATTACGTGACACTCTCCGTGTTAAAGAAAGGCGCAAATTCAAGTTTGCAATGTTCACCCATGGGTAGTATGGAGGGACATGGCGACGGGACCAATGTGGTGGAAACCTATGTGTCCCGGGATCCTAACATTAGGTGAGTAGGCTCCATCTTGTTGGCACGGACCTTTGATCAAATATGCCGGTTATCTGTCAGGGGTGGCTCTCAGCGGGACACTGCCTTGGCAGACGACGAGCGTTTTATCCAGAAGTCTGAAGAGGAACTGAGAAAAGAACCAGACTGGAGAATGGTTTTTGTCTGGCGTGTCATCGAAAGGTTAGTATGTGAGGTGGGCCGCCAAAATTGCCCGAGGGGACGAGAGTTGTGGCTCAGAACAATCGAGGGGAACGACGACGACGACGACCTGTGGCTGTGGGTCGACGGCGATGAAGAATGGCTTACCAAGCAAAGCATACTTCCTCATTGGATGTTGTCTGACCCGACTGACTGGCTCAGTGCTCAGTCAGCCCTGCGACGGCGCGTCACTCAGAGGCGATATCCGCCGGCGACTGGAAGGAACGAAAAAGTGCGCAAAGCTACACCCGAACAGCGCGTCTACGCAATTGCCTGGTTGATTGTCAGCTCCAAAGGCGTGGCAGAGCTGTTTGCCTCTCATGGCTGCACTCCCCCCACGTTCAGGACTCCCAGCTTAGCAGGTATTCTGAGCTGCGTCGGTGAGGGACGGTGGGATGTGCACTTTCCTTCTCAAACCGACGATTGGGCGAGTGCCCTCACGAGATCCAAGGAGGATGGGTGCATATGCTCTCCAGCGGATTGTTATGGTATGAGGAAATGGTTCGACATGACGGTTTGGTTGGAGGACCGTACTCCCACGTTGGTGGTGGGCGACAAGCCCTGTGTGCGTTGTCGATCACTGTAGGTCCAACATAACACATGTTCCCTCGTGACTGACCATTTTGCAAGACTCAAGTCACAGTACGCGGACATCGTTGCTAATTGCGCAGTGACTTCTCATGTCTCGTTACTGGACGCCCTTGAGGACTACGTATGGAGAGTTCGATGTGGGACACTCCGTTTCCAGCCTCTAGATCGGACAGCAGAGCTGCTAGTGGACAGAACGCTGGAACCTTTAATGAAGAAACGTGGATGCGATGTACGATACCTCCCGTCGGTTAACAGATATCCGGAACTTTTACGGCCACGGGTTGCAGGATTGCTATGTGGAACTCATATCAGTCGTAAAGATCACTTGCGGACCTCCAGACTTTCCGATAACGTCTTTGTCGGTGCAAATGATCCTTGGGTGGTGGTGGGCATAGCTTTTGATTGTGTCGTTGCTGGCAAGGACGCAGACACAAGAGATTTTTGGAGATTTTTGATCGGTTTTAATGGTGAACAAAATGTGATCTTATACTTCAAATATAATCTGTCAATTTATATGTGAAAATCCACTTAGTGCTTATAGTGTAATATTTGAAGATTATATTTGAAGTATGGGATCAACATTTTGTTTGCCATTAAAACGTATCCCAAATCTCCAAAAATCTCTTGTGAGATTTGCATGACCACCACTGGCACAGCCACTTCTCAAGATTTCTTCGCTGTTCCCTTCATTGCTTTGATATGCCTGCGCTCCCACGATTGTCTTCTACGGGCCTCAGGCCTCACCCTTTGCCGTGCACTTGACGATGACTATTCTGAAGAACGTTTGTTTGGCGGATCCGGCCATGTCATGTGTGACTCTGACTGGGTCAAATCAGACCAAGATGGCCAGCTATTGCGCCTCACTACCGCCGTTACGGTTGCTGTAACAGCATTTCTTCGCAACAAAGATGTCGACCGTCAGAGTTGTCTCAGGT
The DNA here is from genome assembly GCA_024613165.1 of Pisolithus albus. Lineage (NCBI taxonomy): Eukaryota > Fungi > Basidiomycota > Agaricomycetes > Boletales > Pisolithaceae > Pisolithus > Pisolithus albus. The sequence continues at coordinate 43,169 of JANFAB010000096.1, forward strand.
GTCAGGCTGTGTGTATGGAGTTCTTTGCTGGCATACCCTCCGCTGTGGGTTTCGACGTGGAAAGCTCCGGCGACCGTGACAACGCACCGGGACGGGCCCCATCCTCGCCATTGGAAGGGTCCTTAGAACTTGGCATGCAAGAACCCGTCGGGATGGAAGCATTCATGAACATGCTACGTACCAAGCCTACTCTTTCCAAAGATGAGATACAATCGCGGGTGACTGGAGAACTCCACAAATTGGTTAGTCTAAGTGCCCTGCTTTACTCACTCCTGACCCAGTCTATCCAGAGGCAATATCTTGACTCCATCGGTTTGGATATACTCAACTGTTTGCAGCGTTCCAATGGTGGTAATAGACCCTCTCTTAGGTAGGTCAATTGCTGCTCTATCCTGACAGTGCCTCGGAACGAATAGGAACACGAGGGAAAATACTTTACCAAGACACTTACCGGATCGCAGTATTTCTAGCTCCTCTACGCGGTCTAAGTCGGACAAGGTTGAGGAGATCAAAGACAAACTTCTCGAAATGCTCAGTAAGTTGCCAGCATCAGATTGCTCTTCGTCCCCTGCACGATCTGATGCATGCAGGGGAACACGACTTACCCTACGAGCGCTTGCCGTGGTATACACTCGAGAAAGACCTAAAGAAACACGGGTGTGCACTGGTCAATTGGCCGGCTGGAGTTCTCCGCAAGCGCGGGAATAGAGGAATCCACGATTTAAGTGCGGTGGAAGTCAGCACTCTATACGAAGCTATTACGCGCCCGGACGAATCGGGTCGTCTACGCATTTGTCGCTGCCCATCCACATTGACAGGTATGTGCGACGAATCTCTGATATGTCTACTCCCTGCAATCATTCTAGTTGCGCCAGTACAACCAGTAAGCCACACCTCTGCCTCTGCATCGGGGTCAAAGCGCCCCCTGCCAGAAGAGGCCGATGTTCCCGGCTGCTCATCGAAAAGAATTAGATTCAGGGACATGACCAGCAAAGTCTCGCAACAACATTCCAGCAACCCTCAGGCGGATGGAGCGTCTGAGTCATAAGTTTGTCGATTGTCCCGTGCCCGTCATCCTTCCTTACTACGTGTAGTCGTAACCTTGGGATGCCTTGTCGTGTACTATAATGCTGACTAGACTAGACTTCAATCGATCTCTGGTGGTTTTTACCCTAACGCATTCCCAGGTCAGGTGATGCTTTTTGCACTTCCGACGCAACCAACCGTACACCACCGCGTCTATCAGTTTCAAGTTCTACCGACATCGTACACCCTGTTGCCACTGGAGACAGCATTTTCTCGGCGACTCTGACGAGTTCAACGACAATCGCACCCTCGTGTTGATCCGTTTCGGGAATGCAAGCGGAACATCGGCGGACGTCGCCTTCACCACAGCGGATCAAGGTATGAGTGAGGTCCACACGACGCATCGACGCATAGTGATTCCAGTATCCTATTCGTCCCTGTCTAACAAACACGTTGAACGGGACCCTTGTGGCTCACTCAGCCTCCCTAACAGTGCGCCATTCAATCCCGCCAGCCGTTTCGGTGTCTAAAGTTTAATGGTAGAGTAGGGTTTAGAGGTCTGTTGGGCAAGCCACGATGACCTACAGTTGACTAGCTGCCACACGGGTGACGTATAGCTGAGTCGCGTCATGTTGCACACCCTTCTGCATCGAGTAAGTTTTTAGCGCCCATACGTGGTACATCCTCCTCATCGTCGGTATGAGTACGTCAATTCTCGGCGCTGACACGTTGTCCCTCCTACGACAGGTTTATCATCATCATTCTCTTCTTCGCAGTGCATCTCATCGGGTTAGCTCTTTAAACGCATGCGGCTGTATGCCAAAACTAGGGTCGCGGACCGGGAACATCGCAACAGCCTTATTCAGAGGTAATCTCCATGTAGGAACATCCTCCTCATATCTGGTCGCCACTATCCTCCCACTTTACAGTCCGCGAAGAGTCGGAATAACTTTGCACGCTGTGTCGGTGCAATAATACATACCATCTATGGTGATATCGGTTTCCACTTTATTTAATAGACCGTCTTGGGTAAGTCAATCGTTCTCGATCCTGACAGTGCCTCAGAACTGATTTGAAACACAAGGGAAAGTACTTCACCAAGATGGTTTATCACGTCACAGTGTTTTAGCTCCCCAAAGTTGGACCGGGTCGAGCAGGTAAGGGATAAAGTATTGTTGGCGTGATGACAACATTATTTTCCTGCTCAACTTGAACACCATTACCCTCGTTGTCGCAGTGTGAGATTCCAAAGGTCGACCAACGGACCTAGATAGAATAGTCGGGAGTATGGATGCCAATCGCCCTTTGGATTTGGAGTGTACCGCCGATGTTGGTCCTTTGCTGCTAAACCCATGTTACTATTTCACCCGCTTCGAAGCTCTTGTCGGTTTACGCACCACGTTCGCCCCTCCTCGTGATGTCAAGTTCCTCTGGCTCGCGTTGTCCGTCAAGATAACTGGCGCATAGAGGATGTAGACGGGCGTTCACCCTTAACAGGTCGTGAACGATTTGCCGAAAACCTGCCCACCACTGCTTTCAAGTGTTGTATACTCCCTCGGTGGCTAATAATAGTAAGTTCCTGTATGTGGACATCCTCCTCATATTTGCCAAGGTGATGCGCGATCTCGATCGATAGCGCAGTGGGGGATGCGGAGGTATCCTTTGCCAGTGCAGCACGCATTGTATACGATGTTTGCCAGTTTCTCGGTTCCTTTTCCTCCCTAATGGCGAGTTTCTCATCATCATCATCCCCTTCCGAATGATGTGGAATGGTAAAACTAGGGTCGCGGACCGGAAATGGCTGGCATCCCAGCAAACCTATTCGAGTAAATTCCCATGTAGGAACATCCTCCTCATACTTGGGCTTACGACTGTGGCCAGTTTACCAGCGCTGCAAAGAACCGAAGTGATGGGTCACGGCACGTGCTCTGTCAGAGAATAAAATAAGCTGTCTATGGAAAGCGGGACACGCGCGCCACATAATTCCGGCGCCGAGTGAATTTTGCCAAAGTCGATACTACTTTTGGAAAATGGCCGCCGGCGAGACCCCAATCACCCATCTGCCAATGTGCGAACGTCCGACACCACAAGTTCAAATGACCGAAGTCGATATGTCATAGCACAAAAGTCAGTACGTCGTAGCACAAAAGTTGATATGTCGTAGCACAAAAGTCAGTATGTCATATATCATAGCATGTAAGTCCAAATGCCGAAGCACAAATGAGCACAGATCAACTGTCAAACACAAAAATCAATATTTTTGATGCGCATTTACAAACCATAATGTACATACAAGAGTACTAGGTAACCAAAATGTACTTAGAAGTACTAGTGTACGCTTTAAGTGCTTATGTAATCAAAAAAAGCATACCGAAACTGACATCACACAGGGGTGATTCAGTCTCCAACACACGGTGAAGCTTCACTGTGTGATAAGTAGATATTCAGAAAATAAGAATGTATGCTCAATAATAATTCAATAAATGAGTGCCGGCTTCCACAAGTGGAACTTGGAGCTTGGAGTCCGTGTAGTATAGTATACGAGCGGTGTGTGTGGCTGTGTTTGACTCGCCGCGTTGTGGAAACTTCCCTTTTCGGAATATGCGTGGTGTGCGCACATCGTCTTGCTTCGTATCGTTGCTGCCAGGCAGCCGCGCGACCGTTCGAAGGTTTGTCTGTGCTCCGTATCAATCCCGGATACACCCCCTTCTGCCGGTATGTTTTTGTGACGTTCCAGAGTCGCTTTGGGGGGTTTGAGGCAGCCGCATAAGAATGCAAACTATCCAGTACGTTTACCCTCGTTTCGATTCATCTCACATGCCTGACCCTGTTATAGCGTACATACGTTCATCGTCAATAACCCTTCGGGAGGGTCTATGGATCGAATCGAGGACATTGAGAGGGGTGGAAGTGGCTGCACCAGGATGCGAGTACGCCCTCTCGTTTTGACTTGTCATGCATGCCTAATCTTGTTACAGCATACCTTCATCGTCCATAATCCTCCCGCAGACTGTATGGACCGTTTCGAGGGCGCTGAGAGTAGGGGAGGCTGCATGTGGGCCACATGAATATGGTAGGCATTTCGCCTCATTTGATCACTGCTGACGCTTTCAGCACTCGTTTTGAGTCTTCCGATCTTGCTGATGTACATTGGTGACCAGCTGGCAGAATCCGGACCCTCATCTGTCCATTATACCCTGAAGGATGGGTCTTGCTTTTATAAACTATGTACTACGACAGTGTCATACGATTCACATCAATATTGAGTTTTGTGTTTGACCTGTGCATGTTGGTACTTCGTCATTTGGACTAAGACATATTGAAAAAAGGGCTACGTCATATCAACTTTTGTTCTACAACATATCAACTTTTGTGCTACGACATACTGACTTTTGTGCTATGACATATCGACTTCGGTCATTTGAACTTGTGGTGTCGGACATCAGCAAATTGGTCATTTTCGCACAGTCCCACAGCCACCACAGTCCTTCCCAGTATGGCGACAGTGGCACATGACTACAGTGTGACAGTTCACAGTGGCATACAGCATCACAGCATTGTCACAGTGCCACACCATCACAGCGGTATAGGGCACAACACGTCACAGCACGTCACAGCATGTCACAGCACATCACAGGGCATACAGCAGTACAGCACGTCGCAGGGCACACAGCGGTCCAGCAGTACAGTAATAGATCATAGTACATACGAGTACAATACTACTGGACGGAATGAAAAAATGAAATGACTCATATTCGCCGTCTCTGTCTTGGCTTCGTTGTACTCTTACTGTCATTATCAACTTACTAATCATCGTACCCGGTGCATCCTATGTCCTGATGGTAGTACCAGTACACTACCAAGCTTATCGGTACAACATACGCAACCAGGCAATGAAGATTACGATGAGGGGAGAATCCATGGCTGTCATAGACTCAGTACGTGCAGGCGGTGCGACAATAAACCGGGAAGTGTCAGATATACGCGTGTCATCTGAAGCAAAGCCGGGTACGTGGATGTTATGGTTGCGTTCTGAACAACCACCACAACCTGTGAGCTCCGGATGGTACGAAAAGAAAAAGCGGCTACAATAACACTATGGGTATTACAGGAGAGTCGCTTCCTCAGTACTTGACTAGTGGGCATCCGAAATTAGAATCGAGTTTATGAATTTTTCTGCGATTCGCAAGAGCAGCTGGTGTATTCACATGAGTCCCCTAAACAAATGGAAAGAAAAGCGTGACATACGTCTTTGACTTCAGGTTCGCTGGTTCAATACGGGTGGTAGAAGGGTTCATCTTCGAAACAAGAAACGAGCCTGGCTGCCACCCTGATCGCAGACAATGTACTACGGGATGAGGAAACGGTCAGTGAGAAGATCCTGGAGTGTGAAAGCAATCGTCAGTATTTCCAGATACTTAGATGACGGTCGGAGAGTAGTAGATCGCCGCACATGCTGGGGCATCGGCAACGAGTGCCTCTCGGAGTTCTCGTGGCCCTTTTGATGTGGTATCCTGTTACCGGGCAACCATTTCTCCGTGGAAAATGAGGATGTGGAAGAACGTATACAAAAGAAGGTTGACGTCCGGTTTGATGGGCGCTATGAAGTAACACTGGCTGCTGCAGAACGCCGAAAGTGTATGACATGAGAAGTGGGCTGAATAGCGAGTTGTTTGTGTCTTCCTCGTTAAGGATATGTCTACGGCCACGCGTTAGCGTTCCGTCTGCAGCGGAAAAGCCTCGCACAAACCTATAGAACGCTGTCTCGTCCGGGCTATTGTTGAACACCTGCAAAAATTGACTCCTCCGGAGATGGAACATGAACTGCGGATAAATGCTGAAGTTATCTGATGATCTAAAACTACTTGGGTCCTCCTTCCGGTAATCAGCGAATTTTTGGCAAAGCCGGATCAGCATGCGATCCAGCCAACGTAACATGTCGGGTGAATCATCGATTTTGGCGTTGAAGACTGCTATCCTTGCCGTCAAGATGGGTGCAGCTTCCTGGTGGAACGAAGCAGCAATGCTCTGCAGTCCTGCTTCTGCAAAGTTGCATGCAATGCTGGTCGTGAGACGCAGGCGCTGCTGTCCAGAGGAATGCTGATAATGTGTCACGAATTGGATCAAGCCGCGGGAGCCCGGCTGAAGAGCTTGCCCAGCCGGGGTAATCACTTCGAAGTACACGGCTGTTGATGTTCGCGGAGTGATGGCGTTCAGTCTCCGTGCAGAAGCTTGTCCGGTACCAATTCCGGTCTCTCCAATACAAGCCGATTTTTTGCCTGCCGAAATGGCATGCCCAATAAGCCCAGAGACTTTCAGTTCCTTGGTCGTCTATCCAATGTCCATTGGCCACACGCTATACAAAATGGGGAAAAGAAAAAAATACCTGCACATCAAACGTAGCATTGAAGCCCATCTCCAAGAAATCTTGATCATCTTTGCTGAAGATACGAAGGAAACTCTGCTGGAGGATGGAAGTCGCGAACGAGTCGGATAAAACAACGACGACGCCGTTGGTGGAATCGGATAGGGACTTCATCTCTAGCAATCCAACTTGATCCAGACAACCGGCGAAAAGATCGACTTTGTGTCCGTTGTTAGAGGCCCGTTTCGCGAGCCCTTCATAGAGCTAAGGAGCCGTTGAGAAGGATAACCCTTCATGCGATAATACCGCACCTTCACAGCACGCTTGTAATGCTTGACGCTGTCTCGCTCGATATCGCGATGGGAACAGATTGGCTCTTTCAACTCGTTGCTCACCACCATACCAGGACCCTCAGTGGCAGGACCGCCAGCAAACAGCATGATGCGAGCACCCGTGTTAGGATATGTCGTCTTTAAGGGGTCAGGAGAGAGGTCGCAGTACAGCGAAAAGCGTATACTCACCTCAAGTAACCCAACCGCAACACTCAAAGCGACTCCGGTGCATTGCAGGGACGCTTGTCGTTCGCGACGGGCCAAGGATCGCGTTGAAGGGACTCGAGTGTGCCGGTAGGCTGAAACTCCACCTGTTGCATCGGTAGCAAAAACCGGGAGGCGCCCAATGGCTGCTGGGGCATGGGCTGACCAGGACGAGCGGCAGCACGAGCCGGTGTGCTCAAACCACGCATGTCCTGGATTTGCTTCGAAGCATATTCCTTGCCACCACGGAAGACATAGGATTTGCTGCACTCGATATAACCGAGTTCGTGTACTTGAGTCTATCACACATTAGCTGTTGTCCGCTCACTCGATGGACGGCAAACCATAGTACCAAAAGTGATAAGCCCGACCAGGGAATACGGTGGGATGTGACCGAAACTGACAGGAGTGGCCATGCGAAGAACCTTGAGGTCTTCCTCATCTAAGCAAGTATCGATCACAAAGAGGAAGATTGGGGGCACTTGAGCAGGACAAGAAAGAATGTGTACTCGATGGTGGTGCATTTGGAGAATTCGTCGGTGAAAATGGACTGCAGTAAATGCACGTGCATATTGGCTCAAGGACAGCAGGTGCGTGTGGCACGGCTTGTGTTACCTAATAATTTTGGTCTTAGCATCTCTGACATGCCTCATTTCACTACGGATATCGAGTGCATTCTACCAAGACAGTCCTGACAGCGGTTAAGGGGAGTTAAGATTCTATGGCGTGTCGGTGAACATTTTTTACGCAGTCTATGTGCAACACAAGTAGATTCGGACACCTCACACTTCAATGAGGAATTGAACTTTACACGGTGGATGCATTCACATCGACGGACGGACAAAACGAGATGAGTGCGGCTAGGATGTAATAAAAGTACGACAAGTGGTCATATATTTTTTGTGCTCAACGTGCTCAAGTGTCGGAAGAAAGGCGGCTACCTGTACAAGTTGTGAGATAAGTAAGAATGGTATGATCCATAGAGTGACCTACTAGCAAGCCCATTGTCAGACATTCAACGACGCTTGCGAGTTGAGGGAAGGTCGCAGAGGGGGACACCATTCTTCCGGATACTGTGACGAACGTATCCGAGGTCGAACTCAGCATGATTCAGTTTTCTCTCTGCGTCCTCAGCCCTGAACCGGTAAAGGTTCCCCAAAGCATCGGTTTCCTCGATCCTGGCAATGGAAAGCTGCTGCTCGGCACGACAAACTTTGCGCTGGGCTCTGGCAACCTCAAGGACCAACTTCGCTTCATCCCTTTCCGCACGCTCCTCGTCCTCTTCTTCTTCTTCCCCCACTCGCTCTCCCTCACCCCCATCCTCAGTAGACACCTTTTTTTACAGTGTATTAAGCTCGGTCAAGCAAATGTTAGACAACTCACCTCTGTTCGCACCAACACGTTCTGAGTAGGCATAGGGGATCTTACCGTGAAGTTGAGAGCGTAATTATGGTATGGGAAAGGGGAATACGGTGGTAACGTGGTTAACGACTTGCGAGCTCTGAATAAACCAATCGCGGCAGGCGTTCCTCGGATGAGGGAAGTAGTTGTATTGGAGGGGGCGATCCGAGGGACAGAGGAAGATGGGGGAAGTGGTAGAATTTGTTGTGAATAACTGATGTTGGCATCGGGCGTTTCAGGAACAAAACTGGAGGAAGGATGTGAGTAGGAACCGGCACAAGCTGTTGTGCTAAGCTGAGGCATATCCAGACCGCTGCTCATAGTTGTGCACGGCTCTGGCTTGCCAGACATACTGGAGGGCTCGGAGGCTGCCATACGAAGACGACGTAGCGAAATGATGCGAACACGAAGTAGCAGACTGGTGGGCGAAAATCACGATGCTTCTACTTGACCCAAAAATTGTGGGAATTCAGCGCAGATCGATCTCCGCGACATGTCTGACTCTCGTGCCCTCGTCTTATCTCCTTCCACCAATTCAGATCAACGTATTCGGAGGAAAGCTAAACTACGCTCAGAAAAAAGTACGCTCATTGATCCCTCCTTTCCAATACTCTAACATCCAGGTGGACTTTTCCCTTCTCCGACAAGCTACCATCCAACCCCACTCCAACCATTCTCCATTCGCGGCTCTGGATCGTGGATGGACAACACGAGCAGCTTGCATGCACGTTGCCTGAGTCAATGTGCAGCATTGGTGGGTTGGCCTTGAGGCATCTTCTCCAGCAGCGCAGATATGAAGCAACTTCCGCAAGTGGAAGGTGCGCGACTCCAGAACATCGATGCGGAACTCGTCATCGTCAAGCAGGTTTCCAAGTCTCCCTTTGTCATCGACGTCAAGTCTCCCTGAATCACCTACGTGTTGAATCTCAGTGTATGCGAGGGAGTTTGGAGTGATTAGCGGACCTCTTGAATAAAGTTCAGAATGAATACCTGGAATGTGAGTGTTCGTTCTGCCCTTGTTCCTGCTTTGTCGACAATGAATACTTACGATGATTGAGGGCAGTAAAGATATCTTGCGTGTCATCAGATGCATGATGGACTAACAGAAATCCGAGGGACGGCGTCGCAGGAAGGAAAAGAAGTGATGTTCATTCAGCTGAGAGATCGCTTAGGGATCCGTGATTGACTAGTACTTATGGAATCCAGGATGCGGCTTTCGTCTGCAGACCTGCTCTGCGACACCGCCGTTGAGTGCGGTCTTTCTATGGGACCGGGTTCTATCTGTCTGGACGAGCTGATTTTCTGGATGGAGAAGCAGCCTCTACAACCCACCACTCTCGCCGTTCAGGTTGCCTGGACCACATCAATGGAGGGTACACTCGATTGCGGGGGACTTCCTGAAGTGCCCTTGCATACCGTTGGCGGACATCTTCCCACAGCAGTTAAAGCCAGCGACACGCCGTACGTGCGAGCATCCGAGCACGGGATTCGTTCATCCGCGTGATGTTACTCGTACCCTCATCCAGCAACGAGTAGCGGACTCCAAAGCTTTCACGTGGTCTTCCTGGGTGCGCTTCTTTCTGCACCTTCCCCACTCTCACTTGTATCCTTGGACGCAATCGCCGACGATACCACCGATGTATGTGGTCGCCGTGCTGACATTCTGAGCACAGAATCACCCAGCCCCGAATCGTTACTCAAACTCAGGTAATTGCCGTCCTGGAACGGTACTTCGCAGGTGCGACCTTCTGAGCTTGTTCTCGAGTTTGCGGAGCCTATCGTTCATATCGTGGACTTTACCACTTCGTGTGCGCCCCATATGCTCTTATCCATTCTCAACCAGACAGCGCAGAATATCACTGAATATCCACCACCCAGTTTTTTCCGACACCCGAGAAGGTCAGTATGTCACGAAGCATTTGCAAGTTAACGTAATCTAAGCCTTTTCTTACTAGGTCTCCGTGCAAAACTATGGGGTTCCCCCCACGAGAGAGCCGGAACCGAACTTCCTCCCATGGCTCCTGAGGACTCCCTTCGTCAACTTCGATATCTGAATTGCAAGCGGACAATCAACTTACCCGATACCGGGCTACGGCCTCAAAATGCCCGTCGTTACGGGATCATGCAGGGGCAAAAAAAATGAACACAAAACCCTAGATTGTCGTCAGCGCCAGGCTCTCTCTAAGCCACCAAACGAAGAAACCGACTCCACCCGTATTTAATCAAAAGCAAGGGAGAAAGAAGACACGCATAACATGGTACCCTTCCTCTTCTGTGGCTCCCACGTGTTTCCACATGCCCAGCTTCGTGTCCACCGTCTCCAACTCTATTACCACAAGGTATCAAGATTGGAGTGTCGCTCGGCATGGTTGGATGGCAATCGACGGTACCTTCAATTGGAGATGACGCACACTCTGTTACAGCATCGCATAATCTGGGCCTTCTCTGGAGATGCCAAACCCATTCTGCACGCAGAGCTGGGGGATTTCCTGCAAAGAAAAACCTTACCCCAATAGCACTTGACACCCTTTTTGCTGAAGTCACCCCTCAAACCAGCACTTGATCGCGTCGCGAGGTTCAACCTGGATAAATCATAGCTGATATTTTCAAATCATATCACCCGTCTAGTATCTACGATTCTACGTTACTTGTTTACTTAACGTCGTCGAATCAACCTGACATGGTTCGCATGTTATCATTCACTGAGTACATATACGCAACTGTAAGTGACAACGAAGTTTCCGCCGCGTGACACACGCAGCACCGAACTTTGAAGTCCTACTGGACTTCACGACGTTGTGAAACGGGTACTCTGCAAGCTTCCAGCTTCTTCTTTAACCTCACCTTTAGCTTTCCAGCGATTTACTTATCTCCATCCCTGATACCAAAATGCCGAACTGTCCGCGTTGTGCGAAGTCATTTCGAACAGCAAATGGCGTCACTTTCCACCTCCAGCAGCCGCGAACAGCATGTCACCTTTGGGAGCGGGAGCAGATTTCATTCTCAGGCGATCCGACATTGGAGGATGCTGATGCACTCGCTCTTTGTTCTCCAAACTGGGATGCCGAGCAGACGGACGGTCACTTCGAAGTCCCAAACCCTGAAGATGTCGATTATGACGTCCCTGAAATCAGAGAGAGAGAGAAACCAGTTGAAGGAACGGAAGCTTCTGTACCGACGACTTATGCCGGACATCTTTGCTGAGGTGAGCAATTCAAAGGCGCTGCGATCGTATATAGGATCGGGGACACCTTTCTCAGGCGCTTCGACATGGATCGTCACTCTTTCCATCATCAAACTAACATGTATTATCCTTTTGCCAACCTTGGAGACTGGGAAATGGCCAACTTCCTGCTCCAGTCGAATCTCAGTATGAGAGAGATCGACAACTACTTGTCTCTAAGTATGGTAAGCAGCTGTCGTATTTTGCAAGATTATTGCTATCATTTACGTGCTACCTCTTACTGTGAAGACGAAGAAGATGCCGCTCTCCTTCTGGACTGCAAAGGAACTTCGCGGGCGTATTGAGGATCTTCCAAAAGGGCCGTGCTGGAAAATTCGTATAGTTCCTACGCACCATCCGACCACCAGCCCCGTTGAGCTCTACTGGCGTGATCCTCTCGAATGCATAGAAGCATTGTTTAACCATCCATTTTATGCAGGAAAGATGGACTACTCTCCATTCCGCGTGTTCACTGCTGCGGGACGAATCATGAGGGTATACAGCGAGTGGATGAGTAGCGACGGGGCTTGGGAGCTGCAGGTAAAGGTTTCGTGACAACAAGCTGCATATGTTGACTATTATCAGACACAGGTTCCCGCAGGCTCCACGCTTTGCGGCGTAATCCTTTCGTCGGACAAGACGAACATCACCAACGTGTGTGGAGGCAAGGTAGCGCACCCATTACTTATTAGCCTCGCAAACATCAGGATGAATGTCCGGAACAAAGCTTCATCGCACGCCTTTCTTCTGACCGCACTAATGCCCATTGTCGAATTCATCCATCCCGTTCCAAGGATCCGTTCAGTCCTTGAAGTGCGTCTCTTCCACGCATGTCTCGATCTCATCCTTGAACCTCTCAAGAAAGCTGCCCAGTTGGGACGGATGATGGCAGATCCACTCGGGAACATTCGCTTCTGCTTCACCCCACTGGTCGCTTACATAGTCGATACACCTGAAGCGTGCATGCTTGCATGTGTACGAGGAAAAACGTCACCTGTCACGAAAGCTACGTACAAGGACTTCGGCGACCCATTTCGTCACGATCCACGCACTGGTGAGGAAACTCTCCGTCAACTTGGGAGCATCCGCTGTGACCCTGACGACGTCGAGGCATACTTCGACGCGTGCGCACGATTCTGATTAAGTGGTGTATCACATCCTTTCTGGCGTAACTGGCCTCTCAGCGATCCCCATCGGTTTCTTACACCGGAATGTTTGCATCATTGGCATCGCATGTCCTGGGACCACGATGTCAAGTGGTGTAGACGTGCACTGGGCGCTGGGGAACTCGATTTCCGTTTCTCTCTCTTACCACCCATCACAGGTCTTCGTCAGTTCAAGTCTGGGATCACCAAATTGAAGCAGGTTGGAGGACGCACCCAGCGTGACGTTCAACGATACCTTGTCGTGGTCATAGCTGGCGCTGCCCACCCCAATGTCGTTGCTGCGGTCCGCGCATTGATGGATTTCCGTTATCTTGCCCAAGCACCCGCGATCACCGAAGAGGGACGTGAAAATATTGCAGCGGCACTTGCAGAATTTCATCGTTACAAGCATGCCATTATCAACGGAGGCCTTCGTCGAGGTGACCAGAGTGGGTTAGTCCTTGAGCACTGGGAAATACCCAAACTCGAGCTACTACAAAGCGTTGTTCCCAGCATACCTCAAGTCGGTTCGGTGCTGCAGTGGTCTGCGGATACGACGGAGCACGCTCACATAGAAGTCGTTAAAGATCCAGCGTCAAGGACGAACAATAAGGACTACAGCGCACAGATCTGCCGTCATCTGGATCGTGTTGAGAAATGCCGGATGTTTGATACTGCCGTACGCTTACGCGGGACTACTGAAGCGGGCTTTTCTAGTTCTGCCATCGAACGTGACGAGGATCGAAGCGACGGAGAGGTTGGTTATGCAGTTGACGACGCAGATGAAGCTGGAGCGGCCGTCTTGAACGACTTATGGGCACCGAAACAGTCGTCATCTAACTATTTCGATATCGCTGCAAAGCATGTCGCTTCCACGGCTCTTTCTTCCTTTCCGCTGCGCACATTCACGCGTGGTTCGACTGCATTCCATCTCAACCTCCGCCCTTCTCTCCGTCGTCTTTCAGTTGATTCTGCTGCAGAGAAATTTGCTATACCCGACCTTCGTAGCGCATTGGGAGACTACCTGGCTCTCCACAGCTGCCATGGTCGAAGGATCCGACCTTTCGGGAGAACCAGACAGTCGGCACAGGATACGCCGCTGCCCTTTGAATATCTTCAAATTTGGTACAAAGTCCGTATCCAGCAAAGGGATTATCACGACAGAACTTCCACCGCTTCGACGTACACCATTCATGCCGAACCACCAAACGGTCATTGGAAATATGGTCGCTACGATGCAGCTATTCTGCGGGTGGATGAGGGTCATGACTGGCCAGACAGCGGTCTCACAGGTATGTTTTTTCATGTGCACAGTAGTGGAACTAATCCTAGTGCAGGACATGCGGTTGTTGAAGTCCGTCTCATAATGCGTCCACGTCCTCCTCGGGGGACGAATGTTACGTGGGCAAACCGCTTTCTTGTGTATGTGCGGCGGCTCGACATCATCAACGTGGAACTTGCGATGCACTTACCCGTGCTCAAGCGGGCGGTTCGTGCATCTGGATCGTACTTCGGCGATGTATTCCCTCTAGATCAGATCAGCTCCTTTGCTCACGTTGTCCCTCGGTTCGGCGAGACTGCCGACAAGAGGCTAACTTACATGAATGCCTGTCATGCCTCGCAATCATTTTACTTAAACAGACATTTTGACAAGGATTTTTTCTATGCTACTAACCGCTGACTTGTGTATGCCTCTTTTGCTTGGTTTTTCCTAAAGTTAATATCCAGTTCCCTGCATGTACGTACTGTTCTGAATCTGAAGCTTGCTGCTGTACATGATTGAATCCTAGAGTTGATGGTGCTGTACTAGAAGAGCCTTTGAGAATGCATAACCGTACCTACCTATATTCGATATTCACTATTCACTATTTATTAGTATGCGTGTCCGTGTCTTAGCACAAGCGTGAATATCAATCCCGATCGGGATTTATGTCGCATACCGGAAACTGATCTTGCTGATTTCAATTACCGTCTTTGAAGTTCTTCCAGTCGCCGGTCGAGCACCACCACTGCTGGATTGCCAAGTAGTAAGGAGTGGGAGTAGGAGGATGTCGGCGGTGCGTTTGACTTTCGGAAAAGATAACTAACTACTAAGCTTTAAGTATATGGAACCGGTCGTTTTTCAACTCTTCAGCTGTCCCGTTGCCCTTCGATGCAACAAATCTTACTGCGACTGCTAGCATCGTCGAGTCCGTGTCTGGCGTATTTTCGACCCCTTCCCTCTCTCAGTCAACCGGACGGACAGCCGTGTTCTCTCGAGTACAACCAGCAACTCCTCGTAAGCCGCTGGGAACAATAGTCTCCAGGACGGATTCCTGGTGCACCTAGTCAAACCTCCTCTGCCAGTTCTGCGTCAAAATGGATAACGAGCGTGCGGATCATTCTGCACAGCAGACCCTTATCGAATCAGATGTCGGTAAGTACTTGTCCAAGGGTATATCTGAATACGTATCCTCGATTCCCTACTAAACGTCCTGATTGTACTCACGCAGGTGTTCGTTTCACAAGTCGCTTTCGATGCGTTGTGGAACCGTTTCGTATACGTGACTGACGTCGAAGAATAGAGGTGTAACCGGATCCGTGTGGCAGAACCCGAAGCCGGTCTTAAAGGTCGGCCCACTGGCAATCTCTACGGCCTCCATCTATGCCCTAGTGCAGTGGGTGTTGAGGATTCTACATATGCGAATGCGTACGGCGGTCAGTCCCGTTTGTTGTCGATGTTCGCCTTTCCATAGAGAACTCGATGAGGAATCCACTAGGCAACTGTAACCAGGTGCTACAATTCGGAGATACGCTCATGCTTGTCACATATGCCTTCCAGGATAAGTACGCCTTTAGGAATGCACCGGCCCCGTTCTTTCTATGTTTGTCACTCGGTCGGAAGATTCTCTTGTCCGAGCTGAGGGTTTTCTTGTAGGAGTGGGGGCCATAACATTGCTCCGTGTCCCTGTATCACGAGTGTGTCACATCCTGCGTAGGTGTGCAACGCGATACTGAGATATGTCTCCCAGGACCACCTCGTTCACTCCAACTCACCAGCAAAGCTTACTCCACGTATGGTGCACGACACACATACATCTAGAAAGGGTGTTATGATGGTGGAGAACGCTCGCGCAGGGGGGGCCAATAGCTGCTATGGCCTTCGGGTAGTGCAGGGGCATGCACGAACGGAGCAATGGGCTGCTCAGCATTGCCTTGGTTTATCTTGTGTAGAGAAGGAAAGGGACGTTGATTGGGAGTCTCAAGTGTGTTCAAAGTAAGTATGCGTTCTCGGGTCATGCAGTCTGGCCATGCTGACACTTGTCAAAAGCCACAATCAACTCAGCCAGCGTAGGGCAGATGAGTCACAGATTTGAGGCTGGACGTCTTCTTCTGTCCTCCATTCTTTATTATGGTTTCATAACCATGAACAGTGTCAGATAACAGACGAAGAGGAGAGATTCTGCGGTGTCGGCTCAGGTTCAGCTGGTACGTCTTCACACACATTTCAGCAATCGCTTATCCCAATATCCTTCTCATCTAGTTTTCAGAAAACTTCTTTGTACAGGTTGGAAATCAGATCTACCGACAGCCTCGCACTGACGCCACACAACATTTGAATATCATATAGCATCAGCCCTTGAGAAAAGCGGCCAGGCTGATTCACACCGAGCCCTCAACACTGCAAGTAAATGAAACATCCATCGTCGAAGTGCCTTCCCTACCAAGTGTCCCATTACATGTACCGCTCAACGCTGCTCGGCGGATTCGAGGCTTGCAGCAGATGAAGAAGGCTTTTGTCGGTCCTATCGGGTAAGATTAAAGATATTTTGAACGTACACCTCGATCAAACCACTAGCAGTGACTTATGTAGTTGTAGTACCTCAGCTCGCCGACTTTCCAAGGCTCATCATGCCTGAGCGTGTTTCCGCAGCGGCCGTCAGAACACGTGTCAAGCCTGACCGAATTAGTTCTAGTACGTTATTTGTCATATTGTAGTAACACTATTGCTAAACGTCGTAATGTGGTTGCTGCCAGTCACCTCAACACTGGTGTCGGTATGGTTAGACGTGGCAAAGCGCAAAGTAAGGAAGCAGTCGTCGGCGGCCCTACCCGTCGATCGACGCGACCTATGGCCGGTCAAGGAGGCGCTATTGCCCAACTAGAAAGAGTAGGCAAGGCGGTCGAGACTCCACACAGACTACGCAAGCCGCAGGTTGTACTCTCCGGTGACGAAAGTATCAATCCCATGGCACCGACCGCTCGTCGTGGAAGGAAGGCCCCACGCAGTGCACGTACGGCTTCTCAAGCCCAGGTAAGTTGACGTGCCAAAAAACGATTTGTTTCACCCAGATTCTGCTAGGACGAATGCGCGTATACTTCTACTGGGGTGGAGGATTCGGGCTCCCGCTTTGGGTTGCAGACTGACGGCTCGCAGCTGCCCTCCTTCGTTGGCACCCAGTCCCTACGTGATTATGAACAGAGCCGTACCGGCGTGAAGCACGTTTCTACTGAAGGTGTGTTGAAATTGTTTCAGAGGATGCTCATCGTTCTTACCGTCGGACTGCAGGTCTTTCTTCTACAACTCAAGATCGTGTCTCGGGGTCATCCACGGAGGTTCATCATCCGAGCGGCTCTTTCCCCGATACATCCCGAGGTAAAAACGTGGCTAGGAAACAGAGGTTAGGTGGTAATAGTGGTCGTAACCTATCCGTTGTTCCCGAGGCAGACAATTTCCAAGACTCGGACACGGACGGCGGTAATGATGGTCGTGAAGAAGTCCGAGATGGCGGTGATCCATTTGACGACTCTCCAGCAGATAGATGGGGTAACGAGCAGCACTCCCAGCGTTGGAGTGACGATGAGCAGAATACTTTGCCTAGTCCGGTGATCCGCTCTGATGATGAGACGGATACTCAACGAGATGCGCACCTTAACTTTTTTGGAGGCGAGTGGTGGTCCTTGCGTTGTCCCGTATAATACTTACTCTTCTCTCTCTCTCTCTTCAGCGCTGAATACCAACACTCATCAGAGTGATGACGCGTTGTCTCCGCTGAGCTCACCCTCTGCTAAGTCTGTGATGCAGACTCAGCCATTACCAAGAGCGACTTCGAAGCAACCTGCCCAGCAGCGTCAGCATCCTTCACAGGAAGGCTTGCCATCCCGGCCTCCACACAATTTCCATTCTCAGTCTGTGCGCGGACCGCCTGTTCCCTCCAGGCTTCCTTCGTCTCAGCAGGGTGTTTCTCTGCAACCTACAGTTACCTCTCGTCGTTCAGAACAAGTCCAGTCAAATGTACCTCAGCAGGGTGTTTCCCGGAATCGTGAACCTTCCCGACCACCAACACCAGGCTTGTCGCACAGCCTGTCGCCCGCCGCCTCGCGTCGTACTACGGATAGGCAAGCTATTGGTGTCCGAAGGAGTGGTATCCACGAGACCCATCAAGTTAACCAAGAGGTATTTAGTATATTATTATCGATAACAAGTGCAACTACCATTATGCACCAGCCAGGAATCGACTACGATGTACTTGGTCGGCATCACAGCTTTAATAGTCGCCGAAGATCTCCATCACCAACCTACTTAAGGGACGTACGCGACGGCCATGCATCTCAGGATCGCCGCCCCTCAAAGAAGATCCGCCCTGATGCGACGTCATCTGACCAACAGCCGGCTGCGGAGGAGATGATGGATGTGGATGGTGCAGGAGCCAAGTCTGGCAAATGTGGGCGTCCGGGGCGTTCACGGAGCACTGTCGTTCCGAAGCCCATGACGCTGGCATTCTACCCTCCATTATGGATGAAACTACTTGACGACGCCAAGGCGAGGATGCGGCTTCATGTTGCCACTGAGGAACCCTTCCTTAGGCTCGAGACTGCTGTCGACGGTCAGTGTAGTGAAATAATAATCGAGTTGGTTGTCAAATACCAGGAAGACGGTAGTGAGCTTGAGGCAGGTGAATATGCTCCTTTCGCTTTGATATATTCTTGGCCCGCTTTTAACATTTTCGTACAGGCTTCTACCCACAACACAAGAGGTCTATGGCACGGATGGTAAATGCCCATTCACTACTGCTTTTTGTTATTTATTATTGTGACAGTTATTCAATGACACGCAAACCTTCCGGAGCGAAATCAAAAAGCTGGCTGCCCGAATTGTTCCTATTGAGTATAATTTGTCTGCACCGAAGAGTGCGACGACCGAACATGAGCGGCTTGAAGCTGTCAAGCAGAAAGCTGCTGCGTTTCTTGAGGGAGCGAAATTCCTGCGAGGAGAGTGTGACAGTCTTGTATGTATACGTTTTTTCTGCCCATCTAGCTGACCAACCTTGTCGACTATTAGGGCAGAGCTAGCAACTTTGCACACCCTGCTCTGCGGAATATTTGTCTTGCAGTTTACTACAGTAACAGTGTCAAATCACTCCGTCAATACGTCGAGTTTCAGCACTTTGTCCCATACAAAGCCCTTGCCCTCGTTGCCGCTATTGTGAGTTATTTAACCATTCAGCTTAGAAGTTAACCGTCATGTCGCTTTAAAGGTTCACAGCGTTCTTTCGACATATGAACGGCATGGCTTCCCCAAGGCGGAATCGTTGAATGTGGGCAAGCTTGAAGACTCTTACAAGAGACTGCTTGTGCTAATGGACACTGTTGCCCTCGATACATATCATGGCCCCAAGCTCACTGCCATGTTGGAGGATTGGGCGCAAACAGGAATGTCAGTGTTCATCTGTGGACTTGTACATGTAATCTCACCAGTCCTGCAGGACCGGGTTCACTGTGAAAGATCCAATTCCGGTGAAGCAAGGAGATTGGGAGGTAATCTTAGACTAGTATTTCCACTAATTCGCATTACACTGGTCTATAACATGATTTTTGCACGAGAATATGATTGTGGGGTTGTAATGATCATTCGTGTTCATGGCGTGGATACCACCTGACAGTGTGAAGTTCTTTTGTACAGTACAGATAGTGTATATGGCCCTCTGCAGTAACTGACAGGCTTCGGAGAATTGTACAGTGAGCGACAGCATGGGGCCGTCATACAGTGCCTGACAGCCATGGCCATCGTATGGCACCATGTACAGTGATTGACAGTTTTTCCCAGCACGGGACCATGGTACAGTGGTTGACAGCGCTTCCCGGCTGGGCTTGCGGTACAGCCACTAACAGCAGTTCAAATAGCCGAAGTAGTTGACAGCGCTTATTAGCCTTCGCAACCGTAGTATTTCATAATGACATGTACAGATATAGCACAGTACTAATACTATATACGGAAATGTACAGCACTGTTACCGGACTGTGGGGTAACTAGACAGGGGGGGACCTTGCTGTGGCACTGTAGCCGCTGTCCAGCGCTGTACAGCGCTGTACGATAGCTGACCAATTTGCTGATGGACGTTCGCACATTGGCAGATGGGTGATTGGGGTCTCGCCGGCGGCCATTTTCCAAAAGTAGTATCGACTTTGGCAAAATTCACTCGGCGCCGGAATTATGTGGCACGCGTGTCCCGCTTTCCATAGCTGTCCGTGTTGTTGGCGGCTTCCCTTTATGGTGATTCTTCCTCAACATCATCCTCCTCACCATGCCTAGCGCCGCGAATTGTCAAAGGTTGGCCACCGCTGTGAGGACCAACATGCATCGAAACTTTGGGCCATACAAGGAAAATTCCCATATGTGCTCCTCCTCCTCCTCGGTTATGAGCAAATACTACGCCCCGTTACATGTCCGATCCGTGTATCGTGTGCCCTACAGATTTCCGTCAAGCTTTTCCATCACTGGCGCATCTCCCACCTCTCACAACATAAAAGGGGGCAATGGTATCCGAAATTCTCTCCCCACTACTACTCAGCTATGGATCTTGCTATCCAATTCGTGCTACAGCTCACCCCCTTCGCCAACATACGCGCAATGGACGACCATGCTGATATCCTAAGATACATAGCCGAGTACTGGGAATGGGACATTGATGCGGTATGTCTTACCGTCTTCCCATATCCACGATATCTTCTCATTTGCGGACAGTACCAAACATACCTGAAGTATGCTATCGTCACTACACCCTTCGCTTTTATTCAACAGTCTTCCACGCAGTCCAAACCTTCGTACCGACAACACCTATATAGTGCTTTGTGCACTCGTGTTCCTCACTATGGCAGAGTGGATGCACTTGATTTACAGTGGGTTGACGTCCGAGGAGTTACAGGTAAGGCACTTGTTTCTCCTTCACATATACGTCCTGGTTGAGCGGTGTAGCAACGTATGTATGCCATGGGCCACCGTACTTTTGCTATCCTCGCCGCCATACCCCGCTTGGGTGTGATCATCGTCCGCAACATGGAAATTGTCGTGATCGCAGACTCCCCCGTTCTCGCATTGTGGCTCGTAGTGGCGAGCATGTTTCCTGCACTCATATTCCCGTTGTTGCTGTCGGGCGCTCGAGAATTACGACTGTGGATTGCCAATAGATGGAGACAACGATGCGCACTTGAACGCGACCGAGGTGAGACCATAACCGTGACCATGATTGGTCGCTCGGAGAGTAACCAGGTGCGACTGAGGCTTACACGCTTGATGCTTACTGACGTGACGCGTAGATCGTACCGGTACAGCCTATCAATGAAATCGAGGTCTCGCACCAACACAACGGGCACCTTCATTCGTCGGGGAGCGCATTCGATTCGATGCAGTAGCTGATGATTGTAAATGATGTCACCATCTGTGTTAGCCATCATCTGCTGAGAACAAGTGACTTTCGTGGCATTCCCCACCTTCCGTGTGATAGTCCGCTGCGAGCGTTCCTTAGAGTTTTATCTCAAATTTCCTGTGTGCTTTTCTCGATTCATATATTACCTTTGTACGCTGCATCTTCGGCAAAATCTTACGCCAAGGTTCAGTCTGAGATCGAAGAAGTTGACGAGGGGAACCCGCCAAAGAGTGAGAACTTCCATCATACCCACTCCTCTTGCATCTCCCGCCCCCTTCTACCTCGGTACCCCGACCGCAGCGAGGAGGCCAACTTGCAAGCTTGTTAGTAGCCTTATCGAGCCATATACAGACATCATCATCCTCGTTGGTTATGCCGGAAAGACTCGACGTATCGTATGGCCTGGCAGGATTCCGTCAATCTTTTCCATCGCTCACGCATCATTTTCATAGCCTGACGAGCGGGCTTCGTAGGTCGAAGTTTCGGAATACCGCTGCCGATTTCAATACGATATCGGGCGAATTCTCTGTGGGGTGCATCGGCATGCACGGTTCATAAACGTTAAATACTGAACCAGGTGGTTGGGTAAGTCTTGCGGGTAGCACGAGATGGAAACAACACTGGATCCAACACTGTCGGGGTTGAGGACCTTGAAAATTTCTCCGTGGACCCACAATTCCACGTGGGAGCATGGAGGGTGCCCCCGATGCCATACCAGCTCTCTATTTGATTCCCTCTTCTTCCGCCCGAAATTACAAGGCATGTCCAGTCTTCGGGGAGCGATGCTCATCTTCGGCTTACCCGCAGTTCCAATTTCGCAGTCTCTGTGCCGTCCTCGCTCCTTACCGCGTTCATTGCGCGTTTCATCCTCGAGCGCCATCACCCCGACCCGTTGCTTGTCGCGTCGCGTCTTTTCCGTCATGGCGCATTCTCGTAGTGACCTTTTCGAATATACGTTTGGGCGGTGGATGTAATTCTCACGTATTTTATCTCTGCGGTATGTCTCTAACCCGTAATCTAATCTGTTCAGCGTCAACGACGAACTTCGTCACGCAGAACGCAGACGTGTTTTCAACATTGATGGACTATGCCGACTTGCAGCGGAATCCATCCAGCGCAGCCCGGATGATATTGAGAGCCTAAGAAAACTAGCCGAGGGTGGGTATAATTGCATCTTCCTCATTACCATGCGCGATGGATTCCGAATGGTGGCGCGTATCCCATACCCGGCTATGACTCCCAAGTACCTCGCTGTTGCTAGTGAAGCGGCTACACTAGCCTTTCTCCGTTCCAATGGTTTGCCTGCACCGGAGGTTTATGGATACTCGCCTACACCGGATAACGCGGCGGGGACCGAGTATATCTTTATGCAATATATAGAAGGAACTAGTTTGACCGACGTGTGGTCTGATCTGGGAGAAGGGGACATCATTTCTATCCTGCGTCAACTTGTTGAACTGGAGTCGAAGATGGTGTTGATAGCTTTCCCGGCTGGTGGAAGCCTGTACTTTACCGAAGACCTGGTGAATGCAGCCAGGAGCACCCCTGGGCCTACTACACCAGGCGTTGCACTCAAGGACAAGCGCTTCTGCGTTGGCCCGGAAACAAGCGTGCCTCTACACATATGGCAGTCACAAGTAGTCGCAACAAATGAGTAGCCCGCGCGCCAAAATGCCATCACCTATGTACAGCCCGAGGCGGGCCTGTCTAAATTTATATAATGTGACACATGAGTGGGCCCGAGTGTGAAGAGTGGTAGTAGCATATGAGTGGGCCCGCAACAGGAATGGGGAATATATGCCACCACTTGTGAATGGGCCCGAGATTGGGGGTATACTGGAACATAAGGACGGGCCTGTCATCAAGGGAAGGAGTGAATGAGTACACCACAAGGGCGGGCCCAGCAATTAGATAGGACCCAACATATGAGTGGGCCCGTGGACGGGCCCTCCCGCGATACGGTGCCCAATGACACAACATATGGACGGGCCTGTCCATGAGATGAGACTGGACACTTCAACCCATGGACGGGCCCTCCCGCGATATGGTGCCCAATGACACAACAAATGGACGGGCCGCGCCATGATATACTGGCCCGTGACACAACACATGGACGGGCCTGTCCATGAGATGATGCCGGACTGCGCAACTCATGGGCGGGCCGCGCCATGATATACTGGCCCATGACACAACATATGGACGGGCCTGTCCATGAGATGGGATTGGACTGCGCAACTCATGGACGGGCCCTCCCGCGATATGGTGCCCAATGACACAACTCATGGACGGGCCGCGCCATGATATACTGGCCCGTGACACAACACATGGACGGGCCTGTCCATGAGACGATGCCGGACTGCGCAACTCATGGGCGGGCCGCGCCATGATATACTGGCCCATGACACAACATATGGACGGGCCTGTCCATGAGATGGGATTGGACTGTGCAACTCATGGACGGGCCCTCCCGCGATATGGTGCCCAATGACACAACAAATGGACGGGCCGCGCCATGATATACTGGCCCGTGACACAACACATGGACGGGCCTGTCCATGAGATGATGCCGGACTGCGCAACTCATGGACGGGCCGCGCCATGATATGCTGGCCCGTGACACAACACATGGACGGGCCTGTCCGTGAGATGATGCCGGACTGCGCAACTCATGGACGGGCCCTCCCGCGATACGGTGCCCAATGACACAACATATGGACGGGCCTGTCAATGAGATGAGATTGGACTGCGCAACTCATGGACGGGCCCTCCCGCGATATGGTGCCCAATGACACAACACATGGACGGGCCGCGCCATGATATGCTGGCCCGTGACACAACACATGGACGGGCCTGTCCATGAGATGATGCCGGACTGCGCAACTCATGGACGGGCCCTCCCGCGATACGGTGCCCAATGACACAACATATGGACGGGCCTGTCCATGAGATGAGATTGGACTGCGCAACTCATGGACGGGCCCTCCCGCGATATGGTGCCCAATGACACAACAAATGGACGGGCCGCGCCATGATATACTGGCCCGTGACACAACACATGGACGGGCCTGTCCATGAGATGATGCCGGACTGCGCAACTCATGGGCGGGCCGCGCCATGATATACTGGCCCATGACACAACATATGGACGGGCCTGTCCATGAGATGGGATTGGACTGCGCAACTCATGGACAGGCCCTCCCGCGATATGGTGCCCAATGACACAACTCATGGACGGGCCGCGCCATGATATACTGGCCCGTGACACAACACATGGACGGGCCTGTCCATGAGATGATGCCGGACCTGTCCATGAGATGATGCCGGACTGCGCAACTCATGGGCGGGCCGCGCCATGATATACTGGCCCATGACACAACATATGGACGGGCCTGTCCATGAGATCGGATTGGACTGTGCAACTCATGGACGGGCCCTCCCGCGATATGGCGCCCAATGACACAACTCATGGACGGGCCTGTCCATGAGATGAGATTGGACTGTGCAACTCATGGACGGGCCCACATTTCAACTCATGGACGGGCCCTCCCGCGATATACTGCCCGATGATGGGGCATAACTCACGAGGCCGCGATATAATGATGAATAGCGCAACCCATGGACGGGCCTGTCAGACAGGAACATTAGGACGCCACAACTCTTGAACAAGCCCTCCCGTGTTGAAGCAACTCATAGACAGGCTCGTACATGTCGGAAGTTAGGACAACAGAACTCTTGGACAGGCCCACCTGAGAGGTAATGCAAGGCGGACAGCAATTAATAAGTCGGTATAACCCATCCCAGGCGTGTCGAGCAGATGAGACAAGATAATTGCATTATTGGACGGCCTCAGCGTCGGCTTGATATGATGAAGTAAAAATCACGGATTGCCTGTCCAACATTCTCGGACAGGATAATGCAATCCTGGAAGGCTCCGCCGCGATATGTCATAGACCTACACAATTCATGGGCAAAGACCGCAATGCGGCATCATCGATCTAACGCTCGCATGTTAAGATTTGCCTCCAGCAGACCCAGACTTTCCGTGGAAACCCTATGACGGATATGGGGCTCTATAAAACGCCTACATACGATATATGTGATCAGTATGCATCTCCAAACAGCCAACAGGGGGCATGGGAAACAATCCTCAAAATCTATCCATGCATACAAGGGAGGGTAGGCTATATTAAACGCTCCATGGCATAGACATGAATGAGTGAGAAACATGCCATATCGTGACAGGGGTATTATAGGTCTGTAAGAGTTTACCTAGCTACACTTAGCATGCTAACCAAGAGCGTATACACATCCTACACTCTATCATGCAATGGAAATGTTTGTTGTAGTTGACGTCCACCGTACGCGGATATATAACCCTGATGCCGTCAATGCGTGGGAATACTTTGCTAAAGCGCAACGTCACATCCGCGTCTTCCACAACGCTCTGTTAACTCACGCCGCCGCAACTGCATATCCCACCCACTTATCCCCAATCGAACGTCGCATCCAACCTCCTACGACAATGTCTGTCCAAAAATCTCCAGAACTCCAGAAGTCCGTCGAGCGCATCCTCCAAATTTTCGACCGATGCGTAGTTTCTACAATGAATCTTACGGAGGCGGAAAGACTGAAATGTTGGAAGGAAGCGGTGAAGGCCATCACTGGTGAACTGGTACGTGGGTACATTTCTCATCTACTGCATGTCTTACGTCCTTTGTCCGACCCACTCAGGACTCCGTGAGGCCGATCATCAATATGACGGACAGTATCCCGCACTTGCTAATCGGCGTCGACAAGTTCTTGCACTGGTCTGAAAGGATCGGTTCCCCCACGCATCCGTTCCCAGACTGGAAAAATGTGCTCTTCCCCACTGCCGACCTCATTGCAGGTCATCCATGGTTACTGGCCGTCGACCGACGGTCCAATAACGATCGCAGGGATCTGTCGCTCCACCACGGGACCTCATCATCGGCTGAACGAGGTCAAACCGGTACATCGAGTCGTAAAGGGAAGCAGAAGGAAGGAGACGGCGAGGTGCCCGTTACCGCGGACCATCCAATAATCCCGACACTGGATGACGAAGGGGAGAGTGAAGTACACGAGGTAGACGAACTGGTGGATGACAATGACGACGAAGTGAAGCCAGCCCGTGGACGGTCGAAGAAACGGGCACGATCACAATCGACCACCCGCCGCTCAGATACACGGGGACGCTCTCGCTCACGCATGCAAACGGCCGATGTAGAAGAAGAAAGGGATGATAGGATTGGTAGGTCTGGTAGGTCTACTAGGGGGCGGCCCGACGCTGCAACGGGGTCAAAGTATGGCCGCGCTCAATTTTCCGCTCGAACCACCCCACCCGCGAATCCCGACTCATGCGGGACTTGTATTTCGAGGAAGGTAGTCTGCACACGCAGTGCCGATAGCGGGGCTTGTGACCCATGCAAGGCGAGGAAAATTGGATGTACGCAAGCCTCTCGTCGTCGCGCACCATCGACCACCAGGCGCTCCAAGACGGCAGCCACCACAAACACCCCCGCACGCCGAAATCCATCCCGCGCACGAAAGATCCCCCGACGAAGAGATGAGTCTCCCGGTACCGAAGGCGAGCCTGAGGATGAGCCACCTGCAACAAAAAAACGCCGCACGTCTGTTGCCATCGACGGCACTCCACGCCCGTCAGGATCTTCAGCCGCGAAGCCAAAAAATCAGCCCTTTGGTAAAGTTCACAGTATGATCTCTCCTAGCGTTTATAATGAAACACCCTCCAGCTGTCGTCATTCCTACGCCGAAGAGGACGTCAAGCTACGCGATTCCGCCTGCCCGTCGTGCGGAACCATCAGGAAGTACACCGGTGAGGGCAGTATCAGCAGAACACCAATCCCGGCCCATGCCACCGTCCGCACCCACTCCAGAATGGATACCTCCGACTGCCACACCCAGCGTCCCCGAACTATTAATGCGTGTAGATGCAATGACGGATAGACAAGACCTCATTTTAGCGCGCATAAACGACCTCGAACGCCGGATACTGACGTTGGACACCAGAACACCAGCCCCCACTCCTGGGCTGGCAGACGATCGAATTCGTATGCTGGAATCTGACTTTGCAGAGTTTCAGTGGACTGTGGCCACTCTTACGCGGGAGATCGAAGCATTGCGGTTGAAGGTTGAAGGTATGATATTCAGTTGGTCTTATGAGATTATCACGCTAACCTGCCTAGGTGCAATCCCACCAAATCCAGCGGCTTCGACCAGCATGCCAACTATCCCGATGGAACCGGAAGTTGCCGCGATTGAAAGGACGGAAGAGGTCACGGCCGCCTCATTTCCACCCCCGCCGCCAGACGATGGTCGGACCCCACCTCTACATTCATCGCCATCCCCTACTGCAACGACGGTAACCGCCGCTCAAGCGATTCAGATTGCCGCCATTCCATCTCCCGACGCAGTAACAGCGGCCGACGTCGAACCGGTTGCCCAGTCAGAAGGGGAAACTGTCAACGTCACCACGGGGGATCCTGCCACTGAAATGGACGTTTGCCCGTCCATTACACAGGTGGGTGCGCAGTCAGAAGCGGGTGACGGCAACGCTGCATCGGAATCGGGTCCCGGAGATGTGGTCGCGGCTGCTGATGATCGTAGGGAGGGTAATAGCGGCATGTCTCAAATTGCGGATATGGACGTTGCAGACTCATCATAACTACCAGTATTCACGCGTAGTAATAATTGTCTGCATTTAATATCATTTTTCTTTGGCATTGGGAACAGTACTTTTGAAGTGCAAGCTGATTTCTCCAACAAGTTAAATGTTAGCAATCATCTAACATGATTGCAGGCAATTCAGCGGTCATTTGCCCCGATGCGGCTGCAATAATGGTACATTCGGTCCACTATCGTCCGTGTGGCGGAAAATATTCATAAATTATAAATCGGAAGGTGACCGCGATTCATAAGTTCCGCGATTCACGAGGTCCGCGATTCATAAGGCCCGCAATTCATAGTTGTCCCGGTTACTGTAATGATATCCACGTGGATACGATATATGTAATATCAAGAAAATAGTATGTGCCGCTATAATTGTTGAGCAATCCCCATGGTTCCGTGGTGGCAAGCCGCGATTCAGATATATACAGAACATTCAGCAGATACCCTCGGGAATATCAGAGTCATTAACAAGACAACCATCATTCGAAGTCTAACCAAGCCATATAGAGTTATGGTCTGACAAGAAGCAACAGAATGTTGCCATTCCTCCGTGCAAATGAAGCCGCGATTTCAATGTACTCGAGAACCCGGTTCATATGATGACAGGCGCATTTGGTCCTGACCATAAAACGTTTTGCTTTGTAATTGGGTTGAATTCTGATGTCAGGCGTGTGTGGAGCAAGGGCCGCGCTATTTAGGCCGCATTTACGAGGTACAATGGGATATCATGGGTTGATCATAGGATATGATAGCTATTGATTCAATGGCAGAATTTCCGGACTCATGTTAAGCCACTTCGAAGCACCCTGCTCCGCCAGCCGATCATAAACCGCCTTCTGTCGTGCCGCATAACATGCGGCTCCATGCAATCCAGCGGCTTTGAAGGAGACACATTTTTTATTCCATTTTTTCGCACGGAATTTGAAGAAGTTCATGGTCCAATGAAATTCTGACACCAGTAGATCTTCTTCCTCTTCCCAACGATCCTTAACAGCTTTGGCCCGGAGCCAATGAATGCGGTAAACTTTGGTTCAGGACATTGTCAACGACGGAATATCATTTTGCTAGGAACACTCTTACATTCAGTGAGCCAGTTCTTTGAACTGGTAGTTCTTGGGATATCCATACACCAGAACCAAGGTAGGTTGGAGCTGCGGTGGTCATGTGCATTTTGCGAGAATGCAGCGGTGTGAACGGCCATGTGACTCTTGTGAAGCTGCTGAAAACGCGTGAGAGTGTCGGTGTCAGCCCCAAGTGCAATCATCGCCTCCCGACATCGCTTGTATATCGCGGCTTGTTGTCTGACGGAACTGTCAATTGAATTTACCATTTGCCATGCACGTGTCCTCATGGAATAACTTGTCGCCTGCCGAACGACTCCTCTGAATGCCACCGCCTTGTCCGCCAAAGCAATCCGCAATCCGTGGAGCGCATCATTAGCCTGGCCTATCCGCAGCTTTAATTCCATTTCAACCAGCTCATCAGCCCCAGCAGCGCGACATCTTTCTATGCCAAAGTTGGACGGAAGAGGTAGGGGTGCTATTTTTGTCATCTTCAGTGGGACCGCGTCCGCAGCTTCATCCATGCTTCCCTCGCTATCCTCCTCCCCAGACACTACGTCATCCCCAGCAGACATGTGATGCGCGACATCAGTCATTCCAGAACTGTAATCATCTGCGTCAGTTCCCTGGTGCAGGGGAGCCAGATATATTTGGCTATCCGCGATAAATCTTGATCGATCCACCGCCAGTCGATCTGCTCGCCGTGCCATCGCCAACCGCTTCGTCTCGGAGGGGTATTTGCTACTGTCCTTTCGGGTAATGGCAAGTGTAATCTCTGATTCCTCAATTCCGAGGCCGCGCGTTATCCAACTCGCGGCTCCCTGCCTGGTTCCTCGTTGGCTTGGCGCCTCCAGTAATTCCAACTCGACCGCGCGTACGGTAGGTGCTTGAGTGTGTGTTAATATATACTCCCTGTATAATATAGCTGACTCCCTCACCTTTTTTCAATTGAATTTCGAAAATATCCATCACGGACACATCACGGACGCGTCCACCAAGGGCGGATTCCTCTTGAATACTCCACACTTGGCGATTTTCAGAAGATACGGCCTCATCCAATTTGGTGAAAGCGTCTCTAGCCATTGCAACTGAAGCCCGTGCGGCCTTCAGCTTCCGTGATAAGCTATCCACTGCTTGGCAGTCAGCGATTTTGATGTAGACAATTGTCAGGGTTTATTACCAATGCGAATCATCTTCATAAAGTTTGAGTCATTCATCTGGAAATCTAGTAACTCTTGGCGATGCGGGGAACTCATGCCGCGAGTCGATGCGGAAACGATGTTGAGAATGGACCACAAGGTCTCGATGATCTCACCATCAACCCACCCTGATCCCCGAAGAAATAATGGTGCATATCGTGCGTAGCATTCCTGTTTATGGCCATGCACATGCCATATACCAATTCCGGGCACAATTTGCAAAGAGGACGGAATGTGAAGAAACGGGCTGTTGTTGACCCGCTTGCGGAGGTTCTTCATGTATGAACAGTTGATGTCATAGAAACAAAGCACATTTTTGATACCAGTCATGTTGTAACCCAATGCATTTGACAGGGAATAGTCCATGTTCAACTGCCTACGTCCGCATCAGTTATAGTTCTCCGCGATTAGCTCACCGTCACCTTTCTCCTTTCTGGAAGTCCACCACAGAATGTGGGTAGAAGCACCCATGCCGTGCACAGGCAGTAGCACCTATTCCAGTGGCGGATAACTTTCCGCGACTGACGTTGGCTTGGCTGATCGCCCTATGATTGTGGCAGGCTGATTTCTGTCCTGCACGTAAGATATGACGGGCTGCTGGGAAAGGATGTCACATACCTCCGTGATATGCGGAGTTGCTTGCAGATACTCCTGATAGGGCGGATGTGCCACCATAAACCCTCGTCCATCCATCAGCCAAACCTGATCATCGGGCCGCTTCTCGTGCATATGTTCCGCTTTGAAATTTCCATCCATTACAACTGTTCGCGTATACTTCCAGCTGATGACTGTTAGCAGGGAGTGGGTTACATTTATCCAGACACTAACTCATCCAAATCAACCTCAGGATCGACATTTATACCGGGCTGTGGGCAGGCCGCGCAAAATAATGCCAAATCTCCCGGTGATGACCTTTCCGTCTCATCTTGAAAGCCGTTCCACTTGAGCAACTTCAGCACCCGCCATTGCCGGGCCAATCGCAGGAGTTCTCGGTATCTATTCTAATCATATACATGGTCTGGCTTACATATCGCGGTATCGGCGGCGTTTGGGGAGCTGACTTACCGGAACCAAATGCGGAAACACATTGGATGTCACTCGACGCAGTTTGCTATAGTAATTCATGCCGGATGTTCCGCATTCCAGGTTTTCCCGCAAGAAATCGTCCAAGACCGCGAATGTGAATGCGGTGCTGGGTTTTTCGAAGGTCGATGCGCATAACTTTGCTTGGAATAACTGCCTGTGATAGGAATCTGCATCTAGACACTGGCAGGGTTGCACCCGAACAAAATGTACGCCCGTGACATCGATGATGGTGAGATATTTCGAATTCGCGGGTGGCCGAAGGTGAAGCGGAACTTCGTCGATGTCTTCCCACTCTTCCTCAACCATGCCCATACCTCCTGCTCGAGTATCCATTTTGTACCGCTGTCCTTCTGATGGTCCATGCTCCGGACCGGGACTTGCAGATGGACATGGTGCGCCGTTGTGGCCAAGATATAGTTGAAATCCGGTCTGTCAATTGTGAGCAGGTAGAGACCTCTATGGAGATAACCTTACTCACCATGTGGAGGGCTGAGTCCTCGAAGAATTCTCCGGTCCATTGTTGGATCCTATGGAAAGGATGTGCTTCATGCAATATTCGGCAGCAATCCGTGCAAAAAAGAGGCTGATGCATGCAATCCGTGCATCTGTACACGCCATCCTTTCCACATTTCGTGCAATTCCGTGGTGAAGGGGCGGCTTCCATCTCCAGCAAGATTCGCAGCAAGTCCTCCTTGTGACGAAGCCACTCGCGGATATAATCGTTCTGCGACTGCGATGCAGTTGGAATATGTATATCCCTCTGTGAGTTGCAACTTACCATTGTACGTGGTAATCTGATAGGATCTATGGGAGGCTGGGCCATGTCAGCCACATTTGTCTCATCGTCAACACTCCAGAAATGTTGCTTAGATGGTGATCTGGAATGCTTTGATGGAGTGGACAAGGGGGACGAGCGCATAGGACTGGTCACATTTGATTGCTTGATGGCAACTTCTACAAGTCTGGATCTATTTCGGCCGCTGTCTTTCCGGGTCCTTACTTCGAGTTGCTTGACGCGAAGACCTGGGGTGGGTCCGATCATCGTCATACCCTTTCGAAGGTTTCTTCTGGCCATTGTGATAGACGTAGTGACCGTCTGTAGTTAACTCCACTACAGGTTATCGTTCAAGGGAACGAGTTGCGCACATCAGGGGCATCAATATGATTCCGACACTTGACGGACAGCTAGTTACAAACTGCCAAATAAGGACTAGCTATATCATGGGAGAGCCATATCCGGCATCCGGATCTGATCAGGAAACCTTATCTAGCAGAAATCAGCATTGTAAAACCCAATCAGGCCATGGAAGATCACATCGGGCACCCGTTTTGAGCAGCGTTCCGCTTGCCGAACTACAAACCGAATTACTTAAAGAAATCAAGCCAAAAACCCGTCATCTTTTTTCCACTTGTTGTTCACCGCAAGAAAAGCCAAAGCCCATGGAGTCTAACTGTGAAAATGATCCTGGTTTTGCTACTGACAATGATGATGGAGGTATGGGGGATATGGGGGATGAAACGGAAGGGGAGTTGGTCCCAGGTTTTGATGGGGATGAGGACACATTCGAAGTCGTAGAGTTGGAGATACTGGCACGACGGAGGAGGGAGTGGACTCAAGCAAGGAAGAAAGAAAAACCGGCTGTCCTGGGGGAAATATGCAGAGAGCTTGGTAAGTTGGATAAGTACCGAGATCTGGGGCCGGCGGAATGGCACCAAAAGCGGGAGGTTTGCCTTCTCATCCTCAGCATATGTCCTACCGCTCAGCTGTCCCTTCCAGGAAATAACCACATGGCTTAGGAAGCCACTCAGAACACGGAAGCCCCGGGTTACGGTTCGATCCGGATATAAGTACTCTGTCCGCGCGGTCATCCGCGAATTATACCATGACCAAATCCAGCAAAAACATGCGCTTATGAAGCAGGAGGATGGGAGTAAAGCCGATACGAAGCGGATTGATCTCTACCAACGAGCGTTGACCGCCTTCATGCAGGACGACCTTACAGAAGAGCAGTTGCAAGCGGCCCGCGATATAGCGGACAAATGGAATGGAGCCGAAGGCCCAACTGCAGATGTTCAAGCGCGGTAATGTCCATTTTCATCTAATAGCAAATGCTTGTACTCATGTAAGGGAACAGAAATGCAGTTCGGTATGGACCACAGTATATCCGCAATTTTGCAGAGGAGATGTGGAGGTACTGCGGAATGAGAATGGTGTTTATGACGGGATGGAAGGATGAAAAAGGGGTTGTCCAAGCATGCTGGTGAGTACGAGGTGCTTTCAAACTGCATGCAACTCTCATGCTGGTAAAGTATGGACTACAACAGCCAAATCGGTGGCGGAACTGCATTTGACGATATCTACACTCTGAATCCATCTTGGAGGGAGTACCTTGGGAAGTCTTTTGAAGATGCAGACCTAGCAGAAGAAGAGGAGATGACGACGAAAGGAAAACAGACTCTAAGGACGAAGAAATGCGATCCCGTCAAGTTAGTGACCAACGAGCAGGGTGAGATCTGGATCGGGGAAGTAAAGGGATGTAGCCGCGACCAGTTGCATCAAATGATTCGCGGATTCCTTACCGCACATTACCGTAAGCGGGGATATATCAGGTTTCCGTTCCAGATTGTTGAACTCCATCCATTAGGAAAGGCGTCCGGAAGGCCGTCCGCGAGTGTGCCCTTCAAGAAATTGGGACAATACCAGCAAGACATGATCGCAGCGCGTCATCTCCCCCCGAACTTCACATTCACTGTGGATCCCAGTCACCTTCATTCTGCTACTGCAGCTGAATTACTGAATTTCTGGCGGGAACGGCAGGTAACACATCCCCACGACGTCTTTGCCTTCCAGAAGCGGCTGGATCAATCCGGAAATTTGCAGCCTCCCGTGGATCATAATACCCTGCCACTCGTGATTGCCAGAAGTAGGAAGAAGCGAACGCGGAAATCCACATCGGACGACAGTGATACCGAAGCGGAGCAGGCGACACCAGGTGACAACGCATCCCATTCGAGGGCTACAACCCGAATTGCCCGCAAAAAACCTGGCCAAGGGAAACGACGCCGTATTCCAACGACGGATGATGAAATGGATCCGGATCATAGGCTCAGCGACGACGATCAATCGCAAGATCTGGATACCCGCGAAAATGACTCCCGCGGAAATGACCCCCGCGGAAATGACTCCCGCGGAACTTCAACCCGCCCATACACACCCCGCGCGAAGTCAAGTAGCCATGGCCGTGGCAAAGGAGTCCCTATGAAAGAAAAGCATCGCACTCCTTATGTTGCTGATGAAGATGAGGGCAATACATCCAGTGATCAGGGAGATGAGGATGATTGTCACAACCGCGAGTTACCTGCAGTTTCCAAGCCTTCCGCCTCAAAACAACCCATGGCCCATCAGCACGGTACTTATTTCATAGCTATTGAGCTTCGTCTACTGACCAACTTCTGGTAAAAGGGGAGCGGTACACCACTCAACTCCGCGATGCGTCTGAGGGGTCGGATAACGGAGATTTTGACAGTGTGCCATTTACAGATGAGCGGGTAGATGTCCCACAATCATCCGGCCGAAGGGGTTCGCGTTCAGCGCTTAAACCCGCAATCAAGAGTCAGAACCGGCGGCCAGGTATAATCAGCATGGATGGGTGGCATGCGCGCTGATAATCTCTTCCAGATGGACAGCAAGGCGAATTAAGGAAGTCAGGTCGGACTCCAAAATCTCCTGCACGCCCTGATGCCAATGTGCCATCTCCAACACACAAGCCCTCGCGGAAGAAGGGCGTTGTCAAGCCACGGGTAGTAAAGAAACGCAAATAATGAAGTTTATAGTAGTGTTCCCCAGTTGTAGCCAGTACCAGAATAATTAGAATCGCGGGTATTGAGCTTGATGGCATGACTTGTGAAGCGGATGTGGAGTCCAAAAGCATAATTGAATCCGCGCATGTTCCGTTCAATGACCAGAATGATCATCCACTCAATAATAATAGCTGTCCTTCGATAGATGTTACATTGTTTTCCCATTTCTGTGCACTCATGTTCCATACTGTTATCGCGGGTGTGCAGTGTTTGATACTGTTATCGCGGGTGTGCAGATGAAAAGCAGTTGCGGCCGCGAATTGTTCACAAAAACATCAATCTGTTGCAAGATACGTACTACCTATACTATCAGCACATGGACGTCATCCGCGCCATTCTATCTCCACCATCTCGCTAAAAGCCATGCCTCGAGGCATACATATGCCGTGCCGTATACTACTTTTTACTACTTTTTCTCACGGTCGATCTTTCACAGTACAACTCATCCATCGCCACTAAAATGTCGCACCCACCGCAGCGCAGAGTTCGGTTCTATAGGCAAGGTTGGGAACACCCACATTGATACTGCTAAATTTCCCTTACTGTTTCACAGTTGATGTCTTGCCGATAGAAAATCGGGACGAATCAGGGGCCTCCTCGGGTCCAATTGTATCTTCAAGTACTCATACCCGTGCAACTGTTCGTGAGAACAAAAGTATGGAAGCGCTACAAGCATATGGGGAGGACTCACCTTCTCCACCATCTGAGCCGGTTACAGTTGGAGACCAATATGCCAGATTGCGAGGTGATAAGGTGCCCCCTCCACCGGTGGAACCAAACCAGGAGCCCCAGGCCGATCTTTTTGAGCGGATGAAGGTCGCGGAAGTACCCGAGCCACCCACATACCATGGTAAGAGTTCATTTAATTGCGGTCCAGATACACAGGCCGACGTGGAGGCAGAACCATGTTGTGACCCATCCGACCGAATGACACCCGCCATAATACGAAGGTCGCCCACCCCGGCCGGTAAGCATGCCCGTAAGAAACATATGACGCATATTTGATCACCCGGACCAGCATCACAACCAGATCTATTCGAAAGAATGAGGAACGCCACAATTCCACCAGCCCCCTCTCCATATAACGATGTATCTGGGCCGAATGAAGATATCGCGGGTCCATCACCTGGACCGGCCTCCCAATCGGATCTTTTCGAACGCATGAGGAACGCCACAGTTCCACCAGCACCCCGTGAGCAGAATGAGGATTCCGCCTCCCCATCCCCTCCACCAGCCTCCCAATCGGATCTATTCGAACGAATGAGGAAGGCCAAAGTGCCACCAGCACCCTCCCCCTATATGGATGTATCCGATCAGAATGATGATACCGCGTCTCGATCACCTGGGCCAGCCTCCCAATCAGATCTATACGAGCGAATGAGGAACGCCACTGTTCCACCAGCACCCTGCCCTGATAGTAAGTACATCGTCAATTAAGGCTAAGTACAATTTGTCGTTTATACGCGGATGCATCAGTTGAGGATGAAGATAACGTTGAATCGGATCTGTTTAGAAGGCTCCGGGCTGCGAGGATCCCCCCACCACCAGACGTCCACGCTGTGGAAATATCTGAGCAGATGGAAGATGTGAGGGCGTCATCCCCCGCACCCGCTTCGGGTTCAGAACTATTTGAGCGGATGAGAAGGGCGGTAGTTCCTCCAGCACCCATCGATCCTGGTGAGCATAACATTACTGAAAGGTCACTCCTACTCAAGGTTCCGCAAAATCACAAGGGCAAGAAGAACATCATGCGGACTATGGCCGCCAGATTGACTTCGGAGATCCTCAAAGGGGACACATACGGCAGTCTCTGGCCGACTTTTCTACATGTAAGCATCCAGCATTGATCTGTGTAACAGTATTCACATATAATCATACCTTAGGGAACTTACCTACTTTGGACGAAGTGGCGGATATGGAGCGGACCGGATTGGCCTCCCGCGGATTATCAGACGATGGTAAGTCCCCTATGGTCAGGTGAAGAATCGCTAATAATCCTGGTAGTTTTACGGGTATTGGCCATGTTCAAATCACGCCATGCAAGCGATTCCGCGCCATCCACGTTCCCGCGAAATGAACAACTCGATCGCCCGATCTTACAGGCAATGAAGCGGATTGCGAGTGAAATTCGGGAAGGTGCAAATCTTCGCATGCTGCGACTGAAGGAATGCGAGTATACCCTCGAAATTATCGACATGCTAGAGGTAGTCCGTCACCCGCACACGGCATATAATTTGCAGCCATATTCGCGCGGTCCCGACCATCCTTCTCGGCAAGCACTCATAGAGATGGCGATCGTGTACATGGGATGTCGGATCGAGTGTGCCGCGATTCATCTACTAGAGCGTGAGGACGTATCCGAATGGCCAGCGGAATGGTTCTCCAATATATCGTCGGACTTGGTATGTAATTCATTTCAATCTAAATCAGTCTAGATACTAATTTACAATGGTGAGCGCAGAGAGAACTCGACCATCTGGTGTTGATATCTGTGTGCAGGCGGAGTCCGTTTCCCCCACTCCCTGCATGTTACCATGCATACTTAAGATGGAAAGACGTCGAGGATGAATTTCAAAATGAACTGCGCCGTATCCCCAAGGAATCATTCCAACTACTCGACAACTTAGGTTCCTTCATCCCAAATTGGACCCCGCGGTTTCCTGATAAGTATGGCGGATTTGCATTTCCCTGGTGGCTACATGGCGCTTCAAGATACTCTGTTGACTTCGAGGAATTGAGAGGGGCGAAGGTTTTCCAGACGGCCGCGGAATATTTCCAGGTAATATGGCTTAGACTTCTTGAGTATAATTCATTGACAACTTTGCAGCATGAATGGCCGCTGAATGAGACATCATTTAGCGACCGCCTCGATAGCTTGCTGGAAGATCGAGTCGCACAATATATGACCAACTTGGTCTTTATTTCAAATATCATAGAGCGGATTGACGGAGAGATGAACCACCTATTCTCGCGGTGGTTCGCATTGCAAAAGCTAGTTGGGACGCCGAATGTATCGTAGCACGCTAGGTATCGCGGTGTAAATACATATCGTCCCTATTTCACGGCTTTAAATCGAGAATATGCGGAGGATCAGTTAGCATCATCCCAACCGACTGATGTACGTTCTGCCGCATATAGTATGCAAGGCATGCACGATCCCCATCGCTGAATCCCACCCCATGTTCTAATGCGGAACCGGACATTGCAATGATCGTACCAGGCATGTATCGCAGGCGAAGTTCCAAGGTGGGAATGACGAAATCTAGTGGCTGGTACTCGCCGACCGTGACTAACATGTCCAGCCATGGTTCCCGACCATTGATATCGATGTGGTATGGGGTTGCGCGGTTTACCATGATAGACACGCTATTGTATACGGAGCTCCATATGGGCAGGATGGAACGCATATCCGCATCATCCCGTCTGTTGGCAAGGTCATTCAGGCGAATGAGTACCTCGCGGCCAGCTTCATACATGCGCGGATGAATCACGCTTAGCGTTCCAGACAGCAGGGAATGGAACTCTGACATGTCATTAACCCATCCGCGAGCACCCATGTGTGCGTTCCGGGACTTTAGCAATTTTGATACCTCGGGATGGAAATTAGGCGGCTATGGGAAATTTCAATACGTCCTGGAATAGAGCGGCAGCGGATCACTCACACCATGACCTTGTTGATACCATGCAGGGGAAAGGTCCAGGCTCCCTTTGAGGTCAGCCGCTTGGTGGAATAACTCGCGGTCATTGCGCCATCCTCTGAGGCGGTAACGGTTTAGACTCTCAGTCAAGGGACGTCGGAGGGAATGTAGGGAATTCCAAATATCCTTCTATTCCGTTTGTCATTAACCCGAGCCGCTCAATAATGTGTTTCCGTCCCACTTACTTGATACGCGTGGCTGATTGCACCCGGAAGGTACCACAGCCTTACATTACCGTTCGCATTGAGTACCACCGTTGGAATGTTGATCTCCTGATAATGCAGTGATGCTACTGTGTCGAGAGTCTTGCCGTGCCGCACCGTATTCACGATGACTTCTTAACAATGAGGATGTGACTTTATGCGCAGTGACATCCCTCACTCACCTGGATGTTGATATGCCTGCACTATCACCGCGATAACGCGGTCCGCTCTGCATAGCAATGGAACGGGAATGGATGTGTTTGGCAATGCGCGTGGCCCTTCGAATATCTCTTCGCGGAAACGGTTTTGCATGTATTCAGCAACTTGGCTTGTCAAATTCATCCGCCAATCGCGTGGTATAGTCGACGTGTATTCTTCTGGATGCATTGCTGATCGGAAAAAGTGCCCGGATGTATGATTTTTCAGTCGGTGAAACAATGGGTGAATGCTGTGCTATTGTGGGATGGATTACGGCATCCTATTCACCCTCCGCTTTGTGACACCCCAAAGACTAAATGCGGTTCAAAAACTATCCAAATTATGCCAGAGATAATATCGCGGACGGGCCAATCCAACATCCTGTGTTCCGCGAGTTTTGTACATGACCATCCAACGAGTCCGCTCTACGACGCAATAGCACGATGGCCAGTATAAACAGTCGCGTAGCAGGCTGTTTGTTTGGGATAGGTCTGTCCGTTTTTGGCGTGATGCCGTAGCATATCGCGGAAAGGCCCTTCCGCAAGCCATGATTTGTTCCGGCAGTATTGGACAGGCCTGTATATTTGCGGTCACGTCCTATGTCTGATTATGGCTGAATCCGTCCAATAGTCCCGTCATTAAGAAACAACATTAGAAGGGCCCCTTCATGAGTTGTGCTTGACTGGCCCGTCGATGTATATTCTGGAGGGGCCCTGCCATATGTTGTGTCATTGGGCAGCATATCGCGGGAGGGCCCGTCCATGCGTTGCGTCATTGGGCACCATATCGCGGGAGGGCCTGTCCATGAGCTGAAGCATCCAATTTCATCTCATCGACAGGCCCGTCTATATGGTGTGCCGTGGGGAAGTATATCGCGGGAAGGCCCATCCATGAGTTGTGCAGTCCGGCATCATCTCATGGACAGGCCCGTCCATGTGTTGTGTCATTGGGCACCATATCGCGGACGGGCCCGTCCATGAGTTGCGCAGTCCCATCTCATCTCATGGACAGGCCCGTCCATATGTTGTGTCGTGGGCCAGTATATCATGGCGCGGCCCGTCCATGAGTTGCGCAGTCCGGCATCATCTCATGGACAGGCCCGTCCCTGTGTTGTGTCATTGGGCACCATATCGCGGGAGGGCCCGTCCATGAGTTGCGCAGTCCGGCGTCATCTCATGGACAGGCCCGTCCATGTGTTGTGTCGTGGGCCAGTATATCATGGCGCGGCCCGTCCATGAGTTGTGCAGTCCGGCATCATCTCATGGACAGGCCCGTCCATGTGTTGTGTCATTGGGCACCATATCGCGGCAGGGCCCGTCCATGAGTTGCGCTGTCCGGCATCATCTCATCGACAGGCCCGTCCATATGTTGTGTCATGGGCCAGTATATCATGGCAGGGCCCGTCCATGAGTTGTGCAGTCCAATCTCATCTCATGGACAGGCCCGTCCATGTGTTGTGTCATGGGGCACCATATCGCGGGAGGGCCCGTCCATGAGTTGTGCAGCCGGCGTCATCTCATGGACAGGCCCGTC
Source organism: Pisolithus albus (assembly GCA_024613165.1). NCBI lineage: Eukaryota > Fungi > Basidiomycota > Agaricomycetes > Boletales > Pisolithaceae > Pisolithus > Pisolithus albus. The sequence goes on from JANFAB010000096.1 coordinate 84,099, forward strand.
CCTGTGTTGTGTCATGGGCCAGTATACCATGGCACGGCCCGTCCATGAGTTGTGCAGTCCAGTCTCATCTCATGGACAGGCCCGTCCACGTGTTGTGTCATTGGGCACCATATCGCTGCAGGGCCCGTCCATGAGTTGTGCAGTCCGGCGTCATCTCATGGACAGGCCCGTCCATGTGTTGTGTCATGGGCCAGTATATCATGGCACGGCCCGTCCATGAGTTGCGCAGTCCGGCATCATCACATGGGCAGGCCCGTCCATATGTTGTGTCATTGGGCAGTATATTGCGGCAAGGCCCGTCCATGAGTTGTGCAGTCCGGAATCATCACATGGGCAGGCCCGTCCATATGTTGTGTCATTGGGCAGTATATTGCGGCAGGGCCCGTCCATGAGTTGTGCGGGCCGGAATCATCACATGGGCAGGCCCGTCCATATGTTGCGTCATTGGGCAGTATATTGCGGCAGGGCCCGTCCATGAGTTGTGCAGTCCGGCGTCATCTCATGGACAGGCCCGTCCATGTGTTGTGTCATTGGGCACCATATCGCGGGAGGGCCCGTCCATGAGTTGCGCAGTCCAATCTCATGTCATGGACAGGCCCGTCCATGTGTTGTGTCATGGGGCACCATATCGCGGGAGGGCCCGTCCATGAGTTGTGCAGCCGGCGTCATCTCATGGACAGGCCCGTCCATGTGTTGTGTCATTGGGCACCATATCGCGGGAGGGCCCGTCCATGAGTTGCGCAGTCCGGCATCATCTCATGGACAGGCCCGTCCATATGTTGTGTCATTGGGCACCATATCGCGGGAGGGCCCGTCCATGAGTTGCGCAGTCCGGCGTCATCTCATGGACAGGCCCGTCCATATGTTGTGTCGTGGGCCAGTATATCATGGCACGGCCCGTCCATGAGTTGTGCAGTCCGGCATCATCTCATGGACAGGCCCGTCCATGTGTTGTGTCATTGGGCACCATATCGCGGCAGGGCCGGTCCATGAGTTGCGCAGTCCAATCTCATGTCATGGACAGGCCCGTCCATGTGTTGTGTCGTGGGCCGGTATATCGCGGGAGGGCCCGTCCATGAGCTGAAGCGTCCAATTTCATCTCATGGACAGGCCCGTCCATATGTTATGTCATGGGGCAGTATATCGCAGCAGGGCCCGCCCTTGTGGCGTACTCATTCACTCCTTCCCTTGATGACGGGCCCGTCCTTATGTTCCAGTATACCCCCAATCTCGGGCCCATTCACAAGTGGTGGCATATATTCCCCATTCCCATTGCGGGCCCGCTCATATGCTACTATCACTGTTCACACTCGGGCCCACTCATTTGTCACATTATATAAATTTAGACGGGCCCGCCTCGGGCTGTACATAGGTGATGGCATTTCGGCGCGCGGGCTACCCATATGTTGTGACTAACGTGACTACATGGGGTCGCCTCTATGGCATGGTCGGAGGTCGCAGCTCAATGTAGATCGAGGACCATGTAGGTTGCTCCTTTCCTTTTTTATAATTATCCTGAACCGACCGATAATTATAGATGCAAATGCCGAAGCAGCCCTCGTAAGAGGAGTTGAAAAGGAACTAGCATACTTACGGCGGTTTGGTCGACCACTGTTGCCATTTCAGCATGGAAGGAGGGAGGCTTATCAGTACCAGGAGCAACAGCCGTCGGACCATATCGAAAACCTGGACCGTTATCTTCGCATCGCGCCGTCACTGGTTGCTAGGGACCGAACTCGCGATCATTTCTGCATCCGCCATCCCGACCTCCAGCCAAGCAATATCATCGTTTCTCCGTCGCCCGACTCTAACTCGTATGCCATTGTCGGCCTAGTCGACTGGCAACACGCCTCAATTTTACCACTATCTCTTCATGCTGCTATACCACAATGGCTGCAGAACTATGATGATGCCGACTGGCAACCGATCATACCCCCGTCGCTGCCGGAGAAGTTGGATGACTTGGACGAAACGCAGCAAAGACAGCAAATGGAACTCTACCGTCGTCGCTTCCTCCACTACTACTACGTCGAACATATGGCGAAGTACAACATACTTCATTACGTGGCATTGGCAGACACCTTGAGCTTGCTCCGCCGCCGCCTTTTCCACCACTCCCGTGCCTTGTGGGACGGTGAAACTCTCGAGCTTAAGGTTGCGCTGATACAAGCGACAAAAAAATGGGAAATGCTCACAGGGGGAAATGTACCGTGTCCTATCGCATTCGACGACCCCGATGACATACGAAAAACGATGGAGTTGGATGCAGCACAGAGAAAAGCGGACTGGATTCTAGAGGTGTTGCGGGACAAGATTGGCATCGGACCGGACGACGACTGGGTGCCTGCCGAGTACTACGAGGAAACCATGGCACGCTCTAAGAAGATCAAGGAGCTTGGATTGGCGGGGATCGAGGATGAGGAGGAACGGGCCCGGGTCGCGGCACACTGGCCCTTCGATGACATGGACGAAGAGGACTACATGTAATGAACCGAACACATATATATTCACGGTGTAGTATTTTATCTGCTCAGTATTGGCAGGAAACGTTTTGTGGAGGAGTATATCAACGCCGCTCTTTTTAACTTCCTATCACGCTGCGGTCTGTATCTAATATGTAGTGGAAAAAGACAATTTGATGATTATGGAGTTTCTGAGTCTCAGCATGTCGGTGATAATTAGAAGTTTGCACGATTGTTGTAGTGAGGTGTGCAGAGAGTGTCGGAGGAGGATAGTGCAGAGGACTAGGGGGGGAGGAGTCCGGGGGACGGGTAGATCAGACAGGGTGTTAATTATGATTGGGACCTCACCATATTTCTCGATGACAACAGTGATGACAACTTATTCAAGGAGGCATGATCGCACTGTGAGTGTCTGGCGTTGTATTTATTCCAAAGACTTCCGACGTGCCAGAAAGGGAACATGGCAATTTATGTCTGCTGCGTTACTTGAAAGTCCTATATCTGCTGCCTTACTCGAGAATTCGCACGTGCTCGAGGATGACATCGAGTCTTTCGTGCATGTCCTGGGATGGACTGTCCCGTCTTACCTCCCGAGTCCGATGGATGAAGATGAACGTGAAGCAATGGTGTCGTATCTGTACGACGACAGCTGGAAGACCAAGGCAGGCCAGGAATGGGGGGGACAGGACAAGTCATTCCATTTGAAGTCGGGCGATTATCCCCTCAAGGAGTTCACGCTCACGGAACCTTCCCCGATTCTGGACCTGATACGGAACCTCGCCTCGCCATTTCAAGCACGCTACAGCAAACTGCCCCCTGAAGAAGACAAGGAGTTATTCAAGGTTCTCATGCCCCGCTACCAGTTGGCTTTAGAGCGGTTGAACAACTTGGAATGGTTCCTCGGCACCATCCAGGATGCTCTCGAACGCCCAGGTTGGCCAGCCAATGGTGGAGGTGGGTGCTAGGTTCACAATATCCACCGAAGGTACTGCTAGGCAAAAGCGGCGCGCTGAACTGCGTGTGCAAACCCAATCCCTACTACTGTCCGCACCTTCGGGACACTGAAGAGGTCGCTCACTTCGCCTCCGCCAGCTCTGCAGCACGATGACAAGTCTGACGGGCGTAGCACTGGAGAATAGATAAGTCGGAAATTGCGTGTTACAAACTGTAGTACGTATCTCCGGCAAGAATGCCGAGTGTTTTGGTTTTCTACATGCATATGTCTGGCGAGATCAAAGATCCGATGAGATGCCAGAAGGCCACCTCGCTTGCGGTTGGTCTTTCGTTTTATCGGATGAAGGACGATCACATTCTCGAGCTCCCACCTAGGAACCTCCGCTTTTTTCAGAAATTGTGTGGGAACATAAGGTTGTCCTCGTCACTACGATGTGGGACGAAGTGGGTGAGGATGTGAGACATTTATTGGTAAATGACGAGATATCGACCGAGTTAGGGTCAAACCTACCGCCGCCAAAACTCTCTCGCGACGGGCCAAGCATATCGACGGCGAGATTCCGGGCCATACCGACTGGCAGGAGATTTAACGACTTCGCGCATTCGAGGCACTCTATGCGCCCGACACGGTCTTTGGCAGTGGCGACACTCGCATCAGTACCGAGGCTGGTCTCGTCGCCGAACTCAAAGACTTCGAGTTGAAGCGTGACTATGCCTTGCAAGACAAGGAAACCCAGAGGAAACTTCTCGCTTACCACGACCTCTCTCGACATAGCATGATACTTCGCCCATGACCCCTAGAACTCAAACGCATCAGGCCAATTTCGTGTCGGTCACAACTGCAGGCAAGCTATCTTGCGCTCGCCCTCCTTCCCCAGCTTCATATTCACAGATGATGCAGGTATTCGGAGCGCTGAAGCCCATTTCCTTAGCGGCAATCTCACTCTCGCCGACTGAGGCTTCGAGGCCCTCGCCCTTCTGCACATCATGACGATCATGAGAAGTGATCCGCGCCCAGCGGAAGTCGTTCTACAAGCTCTTTCGCGAAACTGACTTGGACCAACTCTTCAGCAACATCGCTGCCTCTCCCCGCACTGCGACTAACAAGATCGATGCTGTCATCTAGCAAGCTGTTGAAGCCGCTACGGACTGGCAGACCTGCGCCATTGCAAACCACTGACTCATTTATACCGGCCCCGGTGGCCATATGCTCAGCTATTCTCGTATCCTCAACTGCATCAGTCCCTAGGGCTGTGCCGACGCCAACCACCCCACGCTTGAGTAGCTTCGCATCACCCTACTCGCTGCTTTGGTCGGCTTCAACCAACACCACACCTACGACGAGCCATGGTCGCCTTCCACGGATTGACCTACGGTTGCGCCACGCTTGAATATAAAGACCGTGTCGGCTATCGCGACTTCATCGACGCTACCGATCCGTTCGTCCGCAACGAGGTTGCCAAGCCGTTCATCGCAAAACTTCGAAGAGTGTCAGGCTGCTCTCGACCCTGCGCTGCCCCGCTCTGGTCCGCTCGTCATGCAATGTTCAACGACACGACCGGCCGCGATTTCACGGAAGCAGAGTGGAATAATGGCAATCCGGTGGATGTGACATGAGTGGAGAAATCGATATTGATATTCGCCCTCCTCTTGAAATTCTTCTGACACTTGTGGTTTTGATGTTTTCGCGCACTTCAAAGAGTTTTCGAAAGCGAAACCACTGCGGTCGCCGTTCACCCGATCCTCCTTATGTAATTAGGTGTTATCCATTTCGACAGTCTCAGTTACAGTAAATGGCTAAACACGCCCCGTCTGCGGTAACGAGATTAGCTGGACGCATACATAATAAGGGTGCTTTCACTAAGGCAGAACGTTGAGCATCGGGGAGAGAAGAATTGGCATGGCGAAGAGTATGGTTAGGATATGTCATCGCCAACCGCGACGGGATTAGTGTCGAAGACGAGATGGGATAAAGATCACTAAGTGCACATTCTCGACGACGATAGGCGGGTAGAGAGAGTGCAAGTAGAGCGAGCTGGATCGGGGCTGGAGTATTAAATCCAGTCGCTAATAAAAATTTGCTTCCGTCAAACCTCCGCCAACGAGTAATGATCGATTTGGAGGCTCGCCGTGATGCCGACACATTAATACGGAGACATGTGAGTGCGCCTTGCATTGTATTCATTCCGAAGATTTCTGACGATTCAGAAAGGGAACATGGATATGAACTTATCTTCCTTTGCACTTCCCCCCCGTTCCTGGCCCGTCCCACCCTTGAAGCTGTGGTCGTACAGATACGACACCAAATCCATACGACTATATCTGTCCATCGGACTCGGGAGGCAAGACAGGACAGTCCATCCAAGAACATGCACGAAAGACTCGATGTCATCCTCGAGCACGTGCGAGTGTCCGGGCTTCTCAAGTAAGGCAGCAGACATAAATTGCCATGTTCCCTTTCTGAAACGTCAAGAACCTTTGGAAATAACCACAGCGCAAGGCACTCACATGTCTCCATAATATGTTTGCTACATTTCCTTTTCCGGAGTAGTTCACCCACGCCACGGAAAATTTTTTTGATTGCCAATATTTGCTTTCGGGCAGTCACGGCACCGCCACCTGGAAATTGCTCACCCAATTTATCTCAAAAGACATTGGCGCCATTCGTTCGGAGCAAGGGTTTGGAGGAGGATTGTGAGGAACATATTGTCACCGAAACTGTCAGGGAAGAGGAATCTGAGAAGGTCGACAGGGACTTCGGGAATCGCTGAGTCTGAGCGGGGACGACACGGGCAGCACGGCTCCAGATGTGGGTTGGGTGTGATCCGTCTCTGGGATTCCGGCTTGGAAATTGATCATGGATAGGCATACTCGACTTTGCTACATTTCCTTTTCCGGAGTCGTTCACCCACGCCATGGACAAATTCGACCCGATTTGGGCGGTATACTCTGGGGGGGAATATTATTATCGGCTGTGTACAGCCTTACAATCATACATGCAAAGAGCAGTCTGTCTGAACCGGGGTGGCCGCTTTTCTGCCCAACTTTTCCATTGCTTGTGCATCCCACATAAAAGGGGGTGATGGTACCCGTAATTCTCTCCCCACTACTACTCGGCAATCATGGATCTTGCTATCCGATTCGTGCTGCAGCTCACCCCCTTCGCCAACATACGCGCAATGGACGACTACGCTGACGTCCTAAGATACATAGTCCAGTACTGGCAATGGGACATCGATGCGGTCTGTCGCTGCCCTCTTCCCATATCCACGTTGTCTTCTCATTTGCAGACAGTACCGGACATACCTGAAGTATGCTGTCGTCACTACACCCTTTGCTTTTATTCAACATCGTCCATACAGCCTAAACCTTCGTACCGACAGCACCTGTATAGTGCTTTGTGCACTCGTGTTTCTCGCTATGGCAGAGTGGATGCACTTCGTTTACAGTGGGTTGACATCCGAGGAGTTAGAGGTAAGACACTGGTTTCTCCCTCACGTATACATACTGGTTGAGCCGTGTAGCAACGTATGCATGCCATGGGTCACCGTACCTTTGCTATCCTCGCTGCCATTCCCCGCTTGGGCATGATCATTATCCGCAACATGGAAATTGTCATGATAGCAGACTCTCCCGTTCTCGCATTGTGGCTCGTAGTGGCGAGCATGTTTCCTGCGCTGATATTCCCGTTGCTGTTGTCAGGTGCTCGAGGATTACGACTGTGGATCGCCAATAGGAGGAGACCACGACGCGCACCTGAAAACAACGGGGCCGAGGGTAGAATGCCGGCTATGACAGGTCACTTGGGGAGTGAGCAGGTGCGCGCGATGCTTATGCGCTCGATACTTACTGACTTGACCCTTAGGCGGTGTCGGGACAGCGTGCCATTGACAATATCGAGGTCTCGCTTCGCCACAATGAGCGTCTTGGTTCGTCCAAGAAGCAGAGTGGATTTGATCCAGCAGCTGATGAATGCATTTGACAATGTCGCCTCGGGATCTGTCGGACATCATCTGCTTGTAAATGATGTCACCATCTATGTTAACCATCATCTACTGAGAACAGGTGACTTTCACGGCATTTCCCAGCCTCCGTGTTATAATCCGCTGCCAGCGTTCCTTGATTTTTTTTTCTCAGATTGTGCTTTTCTCGATTCATACTTTACTTAAACTTGAACTCGCCAAAGAGTTAGAACTGCTATCATACTCGCAACATTTCCTCACAACCACTTTCCTTGCATCTTCCGTCCACTTCTACCGACTGCAGCGAGACCGACTTGCAAGCTTATAGCCTTATGCAGACATCATCGTCCTCGTTTGGTTATGCCCGAATGACTCGACGTATCATAAGGCCCGGCAGGATTCCGTCGACCATTTCCATCGCTCACGCATTATTCTCATAGCCCGACGAGCGAGCTTCATAGGTTGAAGTTTCGGAATACCGCCGCCGATTTCAATACAATATTGAGCGAGTTCCGTCTGTGTGGGATGAATTGGATGGATCTCGTCAGTCATGCACCGTGCATAAACACCAAACCGCTGGGGTGGCTGGGTAAGTTTGATGGGCAGCATGACATGGAAACAACACGTCCAACACTGTCGGGGTTGGGGACCTTGAAAATTTTTCCATGGACCCACAATGCCACTTGGGAGCATGGAGGGTGCCCCTGGTGCCATTCCAGCTCTCTATTTGATTCCCTCTTCTTCCAGCCCGAATTACAAGGCATGTCCAGTCTTCGGAGAGCGAAGCTCATCTTCGGCTTACCCGCAGTTCCAATCTCGCAGTCTCTGTGCTGTCCTCACTCCTTACCGCGTTCATTGCGCGTTTCATCCTCGAGCGCCATCACCCCGACCCGTTGCTTGTCACGTCGCGTCTTTTCCGTCATGGCGCATTCTCGTAGTGACCTTTTCGAATATACGTTTGGGCGGTGGATCTAATTGTCATGCATTTTATCTATGCGGTATGTCTCTAACCCGTAATCTAATCTGTTCAGCGTCAACGACGAACTTCGTCGCGCAGAACACAGACGTGTCTTCAACATTGATGGACTATGCCGACTTGCAGCGGAATCCATCCAGCGCAGCCCGGATGATATTGAGAGCCTAAGAAAACTAGCCGAGGGTGGGTATAATTGCATCTTCCTCATTACCATGCGCGATGGATTCCGAATGGTGGCGCGTATCCCATACCCGACTACGACTCCCAAGTACCTCGCTGTTGCTAGTGAAGCGGCTATGCTAGCCTTCCTCCGTTCCAATGGGCTGCCTACACCGGAGGTTTATGGATATTCGCCTACACCAGATAACGCGGCAGGGACCGAGTATATCTTTATGCAATTTATAGAAGGAACTAACTTGGCTGACGTGTGGTCTGATCTGGGAGAAGGGGACATCATTTCTATCCTGCGTCAACTTGTTGAACTGGAGTCGAAGATGGTGTTGATAGCTTTCCCGGCTGGTGGAAGCCTGTAATTTACCGAGGACCTGGTGAATGCAGCCGGGAGCGTCCCTGGGCCTACTACGCCAGGCGTTGCACTCAAGGACAAGCGTTTCTGCGTTGGCCCGGAAACAAGCGTACCTCTATGGCATGGTCGCAGGTCGCAGCTCGATGTAGATCGAGGACCATGTAGGTAGGTTGCTCCTTTCCTTTTTTATAATTATCCTGAACCGACCGATAATTACAGATGCAAATGCGGAAGCAGCCCTCGTAAGAGGAGCTGAAAAGGAACTAGCGTACTTACGGCGGTTTGGTCGACCACTGTTGCCATTTCAGCGTGGAAGGAGGGAGGCTTATCAGTACCAGGAGCAACAGCCGTCGGACCATATCGAAAACCTGGACCGTTATCTTCGCATCGCGCCGTCACTGGTCGCTAGGGACCGAACTCGCGATCATTTCTGCATCCGCCATCCCGACCTCCAGCCAAGCAATATCATCGTTTCTCTGTCACCCGACTCTAACTCGTATGCCATTGTCGGCCTAGTCGACTGGCAACACGCCTCAATTTTACCCCTATCTCTTCATGCTGCTATACCGCAATGGCTGCAGAACTATGATGATGCCAACTGGCAACCGATCATACCCCCGTCGCTGCCGGAGAAGCTGGGTGACTTGGATGGAATGCAGCAAAGACAGCAAATGGAACTCTACCGTCGTCGCTTCCTCCACTACTACTACGTCGAACATACGGCGAAATACAACATACTTCATTACGCAGCATTGGCAGACACCTTGAGCTTGCTCCGCCGCCGCCTTTTCCACCACTCCCGTGCCTTCCGGGAAGGTGAAACTCTTGAGCTTAAGGTTGCGCTGATACAAGCGACGGAAAAATGGGAGACGCTCACGGGGGGAAATGTACCATGTCCTATCGCATTCGACGACCCCGATGATGTACGCAAAACGATGGAGTTGGATGCAGCACAGAGAAAAGCAGACTGGATTCTAGAGGTGTTGCGGGACAAGATTGGCATCGGACCAGACGACGACTGGGTGCCTGCCGAGTACTACGAGGAAACCATAGCACGCTCTAAGAAGATCAAGGAGCTTGGATTGGCGGGGATCGAGGATGAGGAGGAACGGGCTCGGGTCGCGGCACACTGGCCCTTCGATGATATGGACGAAGAGGATTACATGTAATGGATCGAACACGTATACGTTTTACGGTGTTGTATATTATCTGCTCACTATTAGTAGAAAACTTCCTGTTGAGGAATCTATCGACGCCCTCCTTTAGCTTCTTGTCATGGCAGCACGGCGGTCAGTATTTAATATGGGGTAAAATGTAGTGGAAAAACGCAAAGACAATTTGATGATTATTCACAAGGACAGTTTGGAAGTCTGTTCAATTGTCAGTGTGTCGATGATATTTAGAAGTTTGCGTGGTCGTTGCTGTGGGGAACTGTGCAGAGTGTCAGAGGTGTCCGGGGGGACAGATAGATAAGACAAGGTTTGCTTCCGAACGTCTGCCGCCGAGTGGACCTACAACTGGGCAGAATGGTGATATGATCGATTGGGACCTCACCAAATTTCTCGACGACAACAGCGATGACAACTTATTCAGTGAGGCATTGTCGCACCGTGAGTGCCTGACATTGTACGTATTCCAAAGATTCCTGATGTGCCGGAAAGGGGACGTGGCAATTTATGTCTGCTGCGTTGCTTGAAAATCCTCGACAATTCCACGTGCTCGAGGATGACATCGAGTCTTTCGTGCATGTCCTTGGATGGACTGTCATGTCTTACCTCCCAAGTCCGATGGACAGACACTCGCGGGTAGCCTGGCTGTTCTTGTACTACGACGAGAGTTCCAAGAATGCGACAGGCCAGGCAGAGGGGGGAATCGAGAAGCACTTCCACTTGGGCTGGGGCGGATATCCTCTCGCGGAGTTCATGCTCACCGAACCTTCCCCGATTCTGGAGTTGATACGGAACCTTTCCTCGCCATTTCGAGCACGTTACGACATACCGCTTACTGCAAAAGACAAGGAGACATTCGAACATCTTAATGCTCTTGTCTCGAAAGGACAGCTTGATGAAGTGGAACTTTATAACCAGCCGGTATACCGGTACCGGTTAGATATGGAGCGATTGAACAGCCCGGAATGGTTTCTCGGCACCATCCAGGATGCTCTGGAATGCCCAGGTTGGCTAGCCAAAGATGGAGCCGGTGATAAGCTTGCAGTGTCTGCCCAGGGCATCGCTGGGCAACAACAACGCGCTCTACCACTCGTCAAGACCGATTCCCAGCTATTGTCTACATCTTCGGGGCCACCGAAAGAGAATCACTCCGGCTCCGCCTGCACCGCAGGACAAACGATTTCACTTGGATGTCCATGAAAACCCTAACAGGGGTGTTTCTCAAGGATGAATTGGTCGTAAATTGTGTATCAGACTGTAGTGTGTACTATTAACGAGAATGCCAAGTGTCCGTTTCTGCAGAGACAGGACATGTCCGTTAGGGGAACCGTCGGCTTGTTAACAGAAAGAAAATGTGGGAGAGGACGCCACAGCACGCTGCAAGAAGATCAAGGAGCTTGGACTAATGGAGATCGAGGATGAGGAGGAACGGGCTCGGATCGTGGCACACTGGCCCTTCGATGACACGGACGAGGAGGACTACATGTAATGAATCGGACACATATATTCCACGGTGTTGTATTTTATCTGCTCACTATTGGCAGGAAACTTCTTGTATCGACGCCCTCCTTTAACTTCCTATACCGCAGCAGAACGGTCAATATTTAATATGGGGAAGATGCAGTGGAAAATGTGAAGACAAAAATTGATGATTATTCACAGGGTTGTTAGTAGGTCAATGATAATTCGAGCTTTGCATGATAGTTGTAGTGGGGAGGTGTGCAGTGAGTGCCGGAGGAGGATAGAGCAGGGGACAGGGGCGGAGGTGTCCGGGGGACGACAGGGTTTGCTTCTGAACATCTGCGTGGGCACCGAGTGGACCCACAACTGGACAAAGCGGCGTTATGATCGATTGGGAGCTCACCGTATTTCTCGACAAAACAAGCAGTGATGACAACTTATTCAGTGACACATAATCGCACCGTGAGTTCCTGGCATTGTATTCATTCCAAAGATTCTGACGTGCCGGAATTGAAGGGAACATGGCAATTTATGTCTGCTGCGTTACTTGGAAGTCCTGGACAATTGCATGTATTCGAGGATGACATCGAGTCTTTCGTGCATGTCATTGGATGGACTGTCCTGTCTTACCTCCCTAGTCCGATGGATAAAGATGATCGTGCAGCGCTGGTGTCGTATCTGTACGACCACAGCTGGAAGACTTCCTCTGGAGAAAAAGGCGGACTTACCAAGGTAGTTGAGTTCAAATTTGGGAATTATCCTCCTAAGGACTTCACGCCCACGAAACCTTCCCCGACTGTGGACCTGATACGGAGCCTCGCCTCTCCATTTCGAGCACGCTACAGCAAACCACCCCCTGAAGAAGATGAGGAGGTGTTCAAAGAGCTCATGCCCCGCCACCGGTTAGGTCTGGAACGCTTGAGCAGCTCGAAATGGTTCCTCAGCACCATCCGGGATGCTCTTGCACGCTCAGGTTGGCCAGCCGAAGATAGAGCTGGTGATAAGCTTGCAGTATTCACCAAAGGCATTGTGGGCAACGCGGCACGGCAGCGTGCTGCACGACGTGTCAAGACCGATTCCCACTATTATCTGCATCCTCGGGGCCACTGAAAAGGTGAATCACTCCATCTCCGCCTGCACCGCAGGACAAACGATCTCACTTGGATGTCCATGACAACTCTGATGGGGGGGGGGTCGTTCCAGGATGGATTGGTGGGAAATTGTGTACTCCAGACTGTAGTATGTACTCAATTAACGAGGGTGCTGGTTGTCGTTTCTGAATGCAAGACAGTTTATCTGCACTTTTAGGGCAACCATAAGAGGAGAGCGAGCGTGGGTCAACTTCAAGTAGAAAGCTAATTGAGCCTTTACTCGGTATTATACTCTTCACTGAGGTCCGTCTTCTCGTTTCTTCCTTCCGTCTCTGTTTAGGTTCTTCGGAGGACTTCTGGTTCCCTCCGTGCGAGCTCCTCCGAACGAGACACATGGCGGCGGTTTCTGATAAGCGTGGTTTCCCAATAACGTGGGGAACTATTAATTCCTACGAAAATCCCAATTTCTCGATCAGAGGACAGCGCTACGTCGGAACATCATGGAAAGAAACGTAGATTTCGTGGCTGACTACCAAGACTAGTGTTGTGCTGGGCCCGGCCTCAAGCCTTGAGCCGAGCCGGGCCGGGCCCTCCTAGGCCGAGCCGAGCCGAGCCGTGGGGACGGCCTGTGGGGGCTCAGGGCCCGGCCTGGAGTTTGGCAAAGCCGCAAGCCGCGGCCTCAGGCCGCGGCTTGGTGGCTGTGCTGCAGACTCTTTTGGAGGGACGTGTCGTGCACTCCCAATGTGTTCAACTACTCGGTTTACTAATGGGATGGGTACCGGAACACTACTTTCTATCTGTAGCATCGATACCCCATGTTTTCTAGGCTTGACAAGTTCAAAGCTGGTGAGTACCTGGCCTTCACCTCATGACCCTGAGATTGCATACGCGATAACTCTTCCGTAGTCTGTCCAAATCTCTCGCAAATTCACCGCCATGTACTACTCACAGAGAGCTTCCAATCGGTGTCTCTTGTGTCATTTCTGGGTAAACCGTTCAAGAGATATTCGCATTTTGGTGTACGGAGGGGGTGGGAGGTGAGTGGGTGGATATCTCAGGACTGGATTGGCCAATTGGTACGGTTTCTTTTTCCCCATATCCTCCCATGTGCCTCCTATCATCACAGGCAGTTTCATATGGATTTCCCAAGTGGTCGCCACTTGGTGGCCTCCCCTTCTCCCCCATCCCCTTGCCTTGTGATTTGCAACCACCATATCTCCGTCGTTTTTGATTCATGCCTCTCGCTTTTCAGGGGTTTCATACTACTCGATCTACGCTTTCGAACGGTGTACATTGCGTTATGATCAGCGCAGCAAGAGCGGAGAAATTCAGATTATTGTGGATGGAGGTATATCCGAATGATTTTGCCAATATCTCGGGACTGGGTGCGTGGATTCAGTCAATTGTTTTTTCTACGTATTCTCAATATTTCCCTCTACCGTTTCCCCCAGTTTCATGTTGGTTGCATCTCTGGTTATCATTCGACGACCTCGTCTTTCCCCCACCCCCATGATGGCATGTACCCCATATTTCCCTCATCCCTGAGCCATGCCTCTGGCTTTTCAAGGCTCGAGTACCAGTTGAACAGGGTTCTTGGATGGTATAAATGACAACCTGTAACTACATGTATGTAGTTTAATTTTTTTTGGCACCCACTTGTTCAGGCCGGGGCCTGAGGCCGGGCCGAGCCCCCATATAGGGCCTGGCCCGGCTCACGGCTCGGCCTGACATTTCCCAGGCCGTGAGCCCTCCAAAGCCGGGCCCAAGCCGCGGCTTTCGAGCCGGGCCGGGCCTGGACAACACTAACCAAGACAGCGTGACACGCTTCATTTCGATTACCTTCCCGACCTGTTCCTTTGCCGCTAAACTAGTAATGCACGGTTCTTGCATCGTGCTATCGTGTCCTGGGAGTCAGAACTGCGTTAAGGCTAGCCTTCGTTGCGGCTTCTGCGGGGGCTAGAGTCTGGCGAGGTCGACCGTGCAGAGACAACCACGGCTGCTGTAAGTGGTAGTGTTGGTAGCTGACGGGTAGCGGATACGACCCCAAGCTCACGTAGCAATTTATGGTTTGCAGTGTGGGTGCCACGTTGGCTTCTTTTGCAGTATGGTACTGACAGGGTGGGGTCATCATCTCAGCTTCCATGGTCGATGGCAAACAAGGATCCTGTAGAGTTATTTATGGTCATAAGACGGGTCGAACTACGTCGATGTGGTCTCTCGATCCACAGTTCCTACCAGAGTGACGACTGGCTCCGCTTGCAACTCAACGAAGACGCTCTTTCCAGGATTCTCCGATTTGACTTTGACATCGCACATATAGTAGTCACACTTAGCCACAACTTATGGATAGCCTGCGCGCCAAAATGCCAAGGCTTATGTACAGCCTGTGGCAGGCCCGCCAAAATAAAAATGGCATGACACATAAGCAGGCCTGAGTGCCAGAAGTGACAATAAGATATGAGCGGGCCCATGCATTATATGGTGTGAGAATGCATAACTCATAGGCGGGCCAGCTCTGTGATATCAGCGGATGCCGCACAACTTGTAGGCGGGCCGGTCTGCAATACCAGCTGATGCCGCGCAACCCATGCGCGGGCCGGCCAGTGATATGAGCGGAGGCCGTGCGACTCATGGGCGGGCCCATCCCACATATCAGGTAGGCTGACACAGCTCATGGGCGGGCCAGCCTGCAATACCTGCTGATGCCATGCAACTCATGGGCGGGCCGGCCTGCAATACCCGCTGATGCCGCGCAACCCATGTGCGGGCCAGCCGGTGATATGAGCAGAGGCCGCACAACTCATGGGCAGGCCCATCCCACATATCAGGTAGGCTGACACAACTCATGGGCGGGCCGGCCTGCAATACCCGCTGATGCCGCACAACCCATGTGCGGGCCGGCCGGTGATATGAGCAGAGGCCACGCAACTCATGGGCGGGCCCATCCCACATATCAGGTAGGCTGACACAGCTCATGGGCGGGCCAGCCTGCAATACCTGCTGATGCCATGCAACTCATGGGCGGGCCGGCCTGCAATACCCGCTGATGCCGCGCAACCCATGTGCAGGCTGGCCGGTGATATGAGCAGAGGCCGCACAACTCATGGGCAGGCCCATCCCACATATCAGGTAGGCTGACACAACTCATGGGCGGGCCAGCCTGCAATACCTGCTGATGCCATGCAACTCATGGGCGGGCCAGCCTGCAATACCCGCTGATGCCGCGCAACCCATGTGCGGGCCAGCCGGTGATATGAGCAGAGGCCGCACAACTCATGGGCAGGCCCATCCCACATATCAGGTAGGCTGACACAACTCATGGGCGGGCCGGCCTGCAATACCCACTGATGCCGCACAACCCATGTGTGGGCCGGCCGGTGATATGAGCAGAGGCCGCGCAACTCATGGGTGGGCCCATCCCACATATCAGGTAGGCTGACACAACTCATGGGCGGGCCAGCCTGCAATACCTGCTGATGCCATGCAACTCATGGGCGGGCCGGCCTGCAATACCCGCTGATGCCGCACAACCCATGTGCAGGCCGGCCGGTGATATGAGCAGAGGCCATGGGAAATAAATAGTGGGATGAGTTCCACTAATTAGATACACATCATAGTTACCTGTAGCCACTAACCCTGCCAAGCCGAACCCCCCGAGGCAGCTCTTCCGCAAAAGCCGCACTTCCGCAGGTATGCTTCCATACTGGGCATGTGCGGCATGCATTTTCTGTGGGAAATACATTGTGGAATGACATACAGAAATGTCATATGTATTATAGTTACCCATAGGCACTAAAGCCACAGAGTCAAACCCCCCGAGGCAGCTCTTCCGCACAAGCTGCACCGGGGCTGTGCAGTATCCATTTTCCATGGGCAATACATTTGGGAATGGGTTCCACTACCTAGATACACACCATAGTTACCCATAGCCACTAGCCCTGCCGAGCCTAACCACCCGAGGCAGCGCTTCCACACAAGCCACACTTCCGCAGGTATGCTTCCATACCAGGTCTGTGCGGCATGCATTTTCTGTGGGAAATCCATTGTGGAATGGCATACAGTAATGCCGTATGTATTATAGTTACCCCTAGGCAATAAACCTGCCAAGCCGAACCCCTGGACACAGCTCTTCCATGCAAGCCACAGTGGGTCGGTGTGGTATCCATATTCCAGGGGAAATTCATTTCAGAATGAGTTCCACTACCTAGATACACATTATAGTTACCAATATCCACTATCCCTGCCAAGCCGAACCCCCCGAGGCAGCACTTCCGCAAAAGCCGCACTTCCGCAGGTATGCTTCCATACCAGGCCTGTGCGGCATGCATTTTCTGTGGGAAGGCAATTGCGGAATGACATACAGTAATATCACATGTATTATAGTTACCCATAGGCAATAAACCTGCCAAGCCGAACCACCCGCGGCAGCCCTTTCACACAAGCCACAGCGGGTCTGTGCGGTATCCATTTCCCGGGGGTAATACATTTCGGAGTGGGTTCCACTACCTAGATACACATTATAGGTACCCATAGCCACTAGCCCTGCCAAGCCGAACCACCCGAGGCAGCTCTTCCACACAAGCCGCACTGCCGCCGGTATGCTTCCATACCAGGTCTGTGCGGTATCCATTTTCTGATGTAAATATATTTTGGAATGAGTTCCACTAACTAGATACACATTATAGTTACCTGTACCCACTCCACCCGCCAAGCCGAACCACCCGAGGCAGCTCTTCCGCACAAGCCGCAGTGGGTCGGTGCGGCATCCATATTCCGGGGGAAATACATTTCGGAATGGGTTCCACTACCTAGATACACATTATAGTTACCCATATCCACTATCCCTGCTGAGCCGAACCCCCCAAGGCAGCACTTCCGCAAAAGCCGCACTTCCGCAGGTATGCTTCCATACTGGGTCTGTGCGGCATGAATTTTCCGTGGGAAATCCATTGTGGAATGACATGCAGTAATGTCATATGTATTATAGTTACCCATAGGCAATAAACCTGCCCAGCCGAACCCCCCAACACAGCTCTTCCATGCAAGCCACAGCAGGTTTGTGCGGTATCCATTTCCTGGGGGAAATACATTTCGGAATGAGTTCCACTAACTGGATACACACCATAGTCACCTGTAGCCACTAACCCTGCTGAGCCGAACCCCCCAACACAGCTCTTCCATGCAAGCCGCACTGGGTCTGTGCTGTATCCATTTCTGTGGGAAATACATTTTGAAATGAGTTCCACTAACTAGAAAGCTCTCTCAGGGGAAATTTATGAGGGGCACTAGGGGCTCACTGTAATGCTACTGTTTATGTAACTACTCATGCAAGTTCCACAGTTAGACTCCCCTGGGGCTCATGTGCCGCACGAAGTCAGTGTGGCACCATGGAGCTGCCCAAGCAGGTGAGGCAGGAGGCAGACCCCTGGAGAGATCACCCAGGGGCTTTTGATTAGTGGGATTATGCCTACATATAGTGGCATTAAATATGTAACTTCTAATTTCAGATCTGTGTGCCACGCAAACTGCAATGCAGGTGCAGGCTGTGCGGCAGGAGGTGGAAAGTCACAGAGCTCTCTAAGGGGTCGATCAGGAACATGATCACATGGGCACATCCCATCATCATTAATCACCATCCATGCCCATTTCTATATGATCATATCTATCCACAATTAGTGTAATGCGACAATATCCTATCAGACTCCTTCAGTCTAGCAAGAATACATGCAATGCACTTAATCAAGTTTTCATGTTTCTGGCCACTTTGGCAATCATACCCATATACAATCATTGTTGCTGAAGGATCAGGATGGTTGCTCACATCAAAACCATGTATGTATGGATGTAGCAAGTCCCTCAATTACATTGGTGTATAGTATATGGGTTGGATTGCCTGATGGATATTGGGCGAAATTAAATACTTCTGGGGCCTTAAAGCGACTGGTAATCCCTTAACCCAGTCATTGGAAAGGCTGGGAATTTAATTCAGGGGGTCAGATTAGCAAGGCTACAAGTAACCATAATATGTATCTAGTTAGGGCTCATTCCACAATTTATTTCCCTCACCAAATGGATGCCACACAAACTCGGTATGGAACCAGTAGCGGCTTCTGGGGTCCAGCTGGGTGGGAGTAGCAGCTATGGGTACCCATAATATGTATCTAGTTAGTGGAACTCATTCCACAATGTATTTCCCATGGAAAATGGATACCGCACAGACCCAGTATGGAAGCATAACTGCAGAAGTGCGGCTTTTGCAGAAGTGCTGCCTCGGGGGGTTTGGCTCAGCAGGGATAGTGGATATGGGTATCTATAATGTGTATGTATCTAGGTAGTGGAACCCATTCCGAAATGTATTTCCCCCGGAATATGGATACCGCACCCACCCACTGTGGCTTGTGCGGAAGAGCTGCCTCGGGTGGTTCGGCTCGGCAGGCTTAGTGCCTACGGGTACCTATAATGTGTATCTAGTTAGTAGAACTCATTCCTAAATGTATTTCCCACGGAATATGGATACCGCACCGACCCACTGCGGCTTGTGCGGAAGAGCTGGCTCGGGGGGTTCGGCTTGGCAGGGTTATTGCCTATGGGTAACTAGATACATATGACATTACTGCATGTCATTCCACAATGGATTTCCCACCGAACATTCATGCCGCACAGACCCAGTATGGAAGCATACCTGCGGAAGTGTGGCTTTTGCGGAAGTGCTGCCTCGGGGGGTTCGGCTCAGCAGGGATAGTGGATATGGGTAACTATAATGTGTATCTAGGTAGTGGAACCCATTCCGAAATGTATTCCCCTCAGAATATGCATACCGCACCGACCCACTGCGGCTTGTGCGGAAGAGCAGCCTCGGGTGGTTCGGCTTGGCGGGTTTATTGCCTAGGGGTACCTATAATACATGTGACATTACTGTATGTCATTCCACAATGGATTCCCCACAGAAAATGCATGCCGCACATGCCGAGTATGGAAGCATACCTGCGGAAGTGCAGCTTTTGTGGAAATGCTGCCGCGGGGGGTTTGGCTCAGCAGGGATAGTGGATATGGGTAACTATAATGTGTATCTAGGTAGTGGAACTCATTCCGAAATGAATTTCCCTCAGAATATGCATACCGCACCGACCCACTGCGGCTTGTGTGGAAGAGCAGCCTCGGGTAGTTCAGCTTGGCAGGTTTATTGCCTAGGGGTAACTATAATACATGTGACATTACTGTATGTCATTCCACAATGGATTCCCCACAGAAAATGCATGCCGCACATGCCGAGTATGGAAGCATACCTGCGGAAGTGTGGCTTTTGTGGAAATGCTGCCTCGGGGGGTTCGGCTCAGTAGGGATAGTGGGTATGGGTAACTATAATGTGTATCTATGTAGTGCAACTCATTCCGAAATGTATTTTCCACGGAAAATGGATACCGCACAGACCTGGTGCGGCTTGCATGGAAGAGGTGCCTCGGGTGGTTCGGCTCAGCAGGCTTAGTGCCTATGGGTAACTATAATGTGCATCCAGTTAGTGGAACTCATTCCAAAATGTATTTCCCATGGAAAATGGATACCGCACAGACCTGGTGCGGCTTGCATGGAAGAGGTGCCTCGGGCGGTTTGGCTCGGCAGGCTCAGTGCATACAGGTAACTATAATGGGTATCTAGTTAGTAGAACCCATTCCAAAATGTATTTCCCATGGAAAATGGATACCGCACAGACCTGGTGCGGCTTGCATGGAAGAGCTTCCTCGGGTGGTTCGGCTCGGCAGGTTTAGTGCCTCTTGGTAACTATCATATGTATGACACTACTGTATGTCATTCTGCAATGCATTTCCCATGGTAAATGGCTACTGCACAAGGCCCATCCGTATGTTGTGTTGCCATGTATGGCATGTCACAGGGGCCCTTCCATGTGTCAGATCTTAGCCTAATTTACTAACCACAGGCCTGTCCATATGTTGTGATGCCAGTATGGCATGTCACACAGGCCCTTCCATGTCACCCACGGAAAGCCACATGGGCCATCCCATGTGATTGTGGCATGCCACAAGGGCCTGTCCATGTCACCCATGGAAAGCCGCACGGGCCCCTCCACGGCACCCATGGAAAGCCGCACGGGCCCCTCCATGTCACCCGCAGAAAGCCACACAGGCCCTTCCATGTCACCTGTGGAAAGCTGCACGGGCCCTCCCATGTGATTGTGGCATGCCGCAAGGGCCCGTCCATGTCACCCATGGAAAGCCGCACGGGCCCCTCCACGGCACCCGTGGAAAGCCGCACGGGCCCCTCCATGTCACCCACAGAAAGCCACACAGGCCCTTCCATGTCACCTGTGGAAAGCCGCATGGGCCCTCCCATGTGATTGCAGCAAGCCGCACGGGCCCCCCCATGTCACCTGCAGAAAGCCACACGGGCCCTTCCATGTCACCTGCGGAAAGCCACATGGGCCCTCCCATGTGATTGTGGCATGCCGCAAGGGCCCGTCCATGTCACCCGCTGAAAGCCGCATGGGCCGTCCCATGTGATTGTGGCATGCCGCAAGGGCCTGTCCATGTCACCCATGGAAAGCCGCACGGGCCCCTCCATGTCACCCGCAGAAAGCCACACAGGCCCTTCCATGTCACCTGTGGAAAGCCGCACGGGCCCTCCCATGTGATTGCAGCAAGCCGCACGGGCCCCCCCATGTCACCTGCAGAAAGCCACATGGGCCCTTCCATGTCACCCGCGGAAAGCCACAGGGGCCCTCCCATGTGATTGTGGCATGCCACAAGGGCCCGTCCATGTCACCTGCGGAAACCCACATGGGCCCTCCCATGTGATTGCGGCATGCCACAAGGGCCCGTCCATGGTCAGTTGCATCAGCTTTCATATACAAGATGGGCCTGCCCTTTTGTTATGGTCTCTGCAACATACTGTCATGTGGGGCCTACTCATGAGTTGTGGTCACACCTGGCCCTCAGGCCTGCTTATGAGTCTCAGCTTATTTGATTTGGCAGGCCCGCCGCAGGCTCTACATAAGCCTTGGCATTTTGGCGCGCAGGCTGGCCATGTGTTGTGACTAATTTGACTACATGGGGTCTGAAGGTGATAATGTCATTAATTTCTTTATTAACTCGTACGGAGTCAACAAGACCATGCGAAGGAGCCCCGACGGCGGTAACCCCGCAGCAGAGCCGTCGGAGACAGCAGCTGGAAGACGTGGACGTGGACGCCCGCGACACGAACGAGTCGACTATCGTAGCGAACATCCCCGCTTCAACGAGAGACAGAGGGTTATACGTCACGAGGACCATCATAATCTCCCCAACTTCATCGGCCAATATTTCCCTTCTCGAGATGACCCTGAACAGTATGATTTCTACTGTGCATCGATGCTCTTGCTGTTGAAGCCGTGGCGACAAATAGCATCCGATTTGAAAAGCCCAACAGAGACTTGGCAAGCCGCATTTGAGCGTTTTCTGTCTCATGCGCCACAGCAGGTCCATGAGATCTTGTCAGGAATCCAATATTTCCACCATTGCGAGAGATCAGCACAGGAGCACCAGACCTCGGAAGCAGGTGTACGTTGTCAGGGATCCATGAATGAAGACGTGGATTTCGTGGAAGAAGGTTCGCAGTCGCACAAGGGTACACTAGGACGTCGAACAAATCTGGAGGAGGAAGATCTCGCGCAACTAATTGCATCACAGACACCGCTGGCAGAGGAATTGCATGGTCGTCTCGCACTGGAAGCAGCACGATTTGCTGGTATCTTTGAGCCCGAAGGAACCAGTCATTCTGACTCGTCGGCACCCTTCCCTCTTCATTTCAGCAATGAAATCAACACAGCGCCTACGCATGTCCGCACAGCCGAGCAAGTCGACTTCGATAATCTGATGTGTTGGAAAGAGCAGATGTCAAGAGACGTCCAGCAGCAGAACTTGCCCGTCGATGCTCACCTGACGATGCCGACGAATTTGCAGGGAACTGCAGACGTGTATCCAATTGAGGATGAACTTATCCGAACGGGTGGGTTGGAGGACGGGTCGGTGGAAATGTCCGAGGCAGCACTCAGCGCCGTCGACCCCTCTATGTTGAATGTTGCACAAAGGCGGGCATATGATATTGTTGCATGGCATTATGAACAGACGAGAAGTGGCCGTCCACCGCCCCCGTTGCGCATGCTTTTGGTAGGAGAGGGCGGGACAGGCAAGTCCAAGGTTATCCAAACCATCACAGAGTATTTCCGTTGCAAAGGCGCGCTTCATTTACTCCTCAAGGCTGCATACACGGGGGTTGCCGCGTCCCTCGTTGATGGGAAGACGACACACTCCATCGCAATGATCTCACGCGGGGGAGACCATGGAATCAGTGCGCAGGTGAAAGTCAAGCTTCAGAACTTTTGGCGCGACTACGAGTACCTGATCATAGATGAAATGTCAATGCTTGGCAAGACCTTTCTTTCCAAACTGTCACGCAACATCGCAGTGGGCAAGATGGTTGATGGTACAGTTGCGTCGTCGCATTCCTTTGGCGGAATCAATGTGCTCCTGTGTGGTGATTTTCACCAATTCCCTCCCGTCGCACTCGGACCCTCTGAAGCGCTCTATGTCCCCGCCAAACCACAGACCGAGGGCACACCGGCTCAACTGGGACGTGCCATCTACGAAGAATTCGAGACGGTAGTCGTTCTCCAAGAACAGATGCGCGTTACAGACAAAACATGGCATGAGTTTCTGTATGGCCTTCGAATGGGCCGTGTACAGGAACGGGACATTGCAATGCTTCGGCAGCTAGTTCTCACCAATCCGGGGGTCGCCACGCCAGATTTCGCTCAGCCTCCCTGGGCAGAGGCGTGTTTAGTCACGCCACGGCACGCCATCCGGCGGCAATGGAACGATGCCGCTGTCCGAAAACATGCACATCTGACAGGTGCCGCGGTTTTCGTGTGTACAGCTGAGGATACTATCAAGGGTAAACCATTGGACCTCGAGCAACGGTATGCTTTTGCGTTGCGAGGCTCAGGCGGTGAACGCCAAGGATGGCGTGTCAAGCGTGAGTTGCCTGATCACGTCGAGCTGAGCGTGGGGATGAAAGTGATGGTAACGCAAAATGTGGAAACCGATCTCGACATTACCAATGGCGCGCGTGGGGTTGTAGTGAAAATTCTCCTACATCCAGAAGAACCCCCCCCCTCCCCGTCGAATGCTGTCCACCGGCTGAAACATATGCCGTCGTATGTCCTTGTGAAGCTCGCTCGCACGCGAACATCCCAGCTAACAGGTTTGGACCCATCGGTGATACCAGTCGAACCTGTGAGCAAGTGCTATACAATACGGTACACCACAGCAGGCGGATCACATGTGACACGGCGGGTACGACGCCTGCAGTTCCCCATCACCGCTGCATACGCGTTTACAGACTACCGGGCCCAAGGACAAACAATCTCGAATGTCATAGTGGACATTGCCAGACCACCCTCGGGGGGCCTGAATCTATTCAATCTCTACGTCACATTATCGAGGAGCTCTGGTCGGGACACTATTCGACTGTTGAGGGACTTTGATGAAAAGCTGTTTCTAAGCAGCCATTCACCTGATTTATTGGCAGAGGATGACCGGTTGTCAACATTAGACGAACAAACCAAGGGGTGGTGGTTACAGATGACGTCCAAGAGACGAACATGTACATAGTATGTCACTGGTGCCACTGTACTTCTCTACGGATGTTGAAGGAATGCTCGATCACATAGCGGATCACGTGCAGTGTATGGTGAGACGAAAGAACGGCCGAAAAGGGAAGGTCTTTCTGAGACACACCGGTTCCCACGATTTATGATGCGACAGAGACCTTGCAAGCAAGGTAACGTGCCAGAGAAGTAAACCTCCAACCCACAAACCCTTCGGACTACTTAACCCGTTACCGGTCCCATCTCGACCTTGGGATGCCATCGGAGTGGACTTCGTAGGACCACTTCCTGAATCTAAGAATCGCGACGGCGAATATGATTCAATAACTGTCATTATTGACCTGCTGACATCAATGGTACATATCGTGCCCAGTAGAACCAACTACACGGCACGTGAAATAGCAGAGCTCATGTTCACCGAGGTGTACAAGCACCATGGCTTGCCACGAGCGATAGTCAGCGACCGCGATGTCCTGTTCACGAGTCTATTCTGGACACATCTCAATAAGTTAATAGGCATCAAACAGAAGATGTCAAGCGCGTATCACCCAGAAACAGATGGATCAACAGAACGTGCAAACCGGACAATTGCCCAGATGCTGAGGAGTTGCATCGGACCGAACCAAAGAGACTGGGTGTCACGAATACCTGCCATTGAATTCGCAATCAACAGCGCTGTGTCCGAGTCCACTGGATACGCACCATTCTTCCTCAACACAGGAAGGACGCCCCGCCGCCTAATATGGGATGCACCTGTCAAAGATGAGTATCCTAGTGTACGAGTCTTTGCTAGCAGGATGAAGTTGGCCCTAATGGATGCCCATGATGCCGTACTGAAGGCGCGTGTAAAGCAAACTGTCAGCGCTAATAAAAAGCGCCGAGTGTGCCCCTTTGTGAAAGGCGATCTGGTTTACATCTCTACGAAAAACATCAGCCTGCCAAAGGGAACGTCACGGAAGCTCGTTCCGAAATTCATAGGTCCCTACTGCATATCGGATGATTTTGGAAACAATTCTTTCCGCATCGAGCTGCCCAACAACTTGAGACAGAGGGGAGTCCACGACGTATTCCACTCGTCATTACTCAGGGTCCACATACCCAATGATGACCGAAAGTTTCCTGGACGCCGGGATGACCAGATTCCCGAACTTGGAGGCGAAAGCCGAGAATGGGCAGTAGAACAAATAATCCGGCATGTCGGGAGCCATGCTGATGCCCAGTTCGAGGTACAGTGGACTGCAGGCGACAAGACGTGGTTGCCATACGATGAGGTGGTACACCTAAAAGCACTAGCTGATTATTTTGAGGCTATCGGGATTGATGGGGTGGAGAATTTAAAACATACGGGTGACGGGGGCCTGTCAGAAGACGACCCTCAGGTGTTCATCGGACACTTGGCACCGCACAAGCGCGGAGCCCATATAAACCGCCCGTACTCAAGACCGAAGCCCCCCTCAAGTCACCCAAGATCCCGAACGAACAGACGATCCCCTCCTCGAACCCAGCCAATATCTCGTCCTCGCTTCCGCGCTCGTCGACCTCGCAGTCCCCCTTGTCATTGTTCGTGCTCGCACTCCTCTCCTCGCGACCATCGATACCTTCGACGACGGAATCGCCCGCCTCGCTCTCTGCCAGCTCCTAACCCTCATACACGCCGCGGACGCGCTACTTACTGCCCAGGTCGTCGACCGATACGTGGCCAACAGACCCGAACCACACTTGACATACCCTCTCGTCAACGTCGCCCGAGGCATAACCACCGTCCGCACCATAAAAAGGGACCAGACACCCCCTCTCGAAACCGACCTGATTCCCCCAGTTCTCTCGTTGTATACCAGACCCTATCCAACATCGTTAACTGGATAACTGGACTCTGCGACCGTCGCTCACCAAAGCCATCATCATCACTAAAACAAAATATGACGACGCCTGCTACCCCCAATATCGAGCGGATCAGCGTGGACTATTTTGTCATCCACCTGGGGTTAGGGCCTGGGTGCGTCAATGACAAACTCCTGGTTCATCGAGAACAGGTCCGTTCGTACTTCCAATATGATCAGGCTTTGCGTCGAGGAAATGGTGACCCCCCTGACCTCCCGGCTGGCTACCACCAGTTCCGCGAGGCTCATGCTCGTGGGGCTAAGTCCAGGGCCAGGTTTGCACATGTCGAACTAGGACGAGACGGGAAGCCGCAAACTATACGCGAGGGTCCTCCCCCGACAAAGGAAGAGGTCCTTGGGGTTGAGTCGGACTTAAGGAGCCGCGAGGAAGTGGATGGAGGGAAGGTACTTAACGGAGCAGAGGCTGAGACCCTAAACAGTATGTTATGGGATGCTGCTGATCGCCTTAAACGACAGCGCGAGAACTCCAGCAGGGGATATTGGCGTCGTCGTGATCGCCGAGACGATGATCGCCGTCGGAGAGGACCCCTCGCTTCTCGTTACTCGGACTCACCCTTCGATCGTCCCCGTTCCCGCAAACCTGCCCCGTCTGCTGCCGAAAAGAAACCTGAGGTACCTACGCCAGAAGACGCCCCCTCCGAGTACTCCGCCGGATTGTCGACGACCGACTTTGGCACGATCTTCGCTGGCGTCGAATCCTTCTCGGCCATTCTCCCTGACGGGCCTGTCGCCGGGCCAAGTAGTATGGTTCTTGACCCTACCGCTGCAGACGCCACCTATGCGGATGGCGGTGTGGAAGACGAAGAGTATGGCGTGGGAACAGAGGGTGTTGACGACCACACAATGACCGAGGACGCGACTTCGGGAGATGCCGAGTAGCAAGTCCTCTACGGTTGAAGGGTACTTTGTACCCTGGAGGGGGGAATGTAAGGATTCGGTCCGACGTCAAGGACCGTGTGTTGAAATGTCCAAAAGGCTGTGACAGTTATGATTGGTTTCTTTCTATGTTTTTCTCACTCGTATATACGTTGACATATCAGTGCCTCATCTCTACCGTATAAAAGGGCCAGTGTAGCGTATCGTACGGGGACTCTTTTTTCTACCTCGAATAACAGACTCCTTCGTCTGGAAGCTGAAGTGGCATTAAGATCCTTATCGCGTGTGCCGCTGTCGCAAGTCACTTAACTTCGCATCAGCGTCACACATTCAAATCTATCAATGTCTATATCTTCGCCTTGTTGTCAGACTGAACAGCATGCTCTTCATACCTTGCGACAGATATCCTGTAACGAACCAACTCACAAGTTCCCGTCTTGTGGGTGGGGCTTCTGCGCGATCTGTAACAGATCAAGCCTCAAAAAAAGTGACCTCATCGCTTTAGCTGATGGACGTGAAAAATGCGACGCACGCACTCTTCAGTGGTTTGGACCACGCTGATGCATCATTTGTGCTTTTTCCATATCTTGCGGGCAACCTCACTTCTGCTCGCATTGCTGCTATGTCACCCGGGTGCGTTACGACGTCTATCTACGAGCCATTGACTCCAACCATGTTTTTTGTCCAGTTTGTCCCCTCCACCCCCTCCGCCCCCGACTGTGGATACTGATCCGACAGTACCTTCACCCAATATACGTGAGCACTCCTGTGGGTGAATTCACTCAGTAGATTGAATTCCTTGAATGCAGCGATTGCTACGGCAGTGGGACTCTTGCCAACCGTGCTTAGTGTGGCTTCTCAGTGCATTTCGACATCATGGCCCCCCAGCTCCTCGCAGTTGGAATGCGTGTTTTCTCGCGTTTCGTCAACTGGAACCTACTCCCAAAGTCCACCTTCACGCACATCGGATGATACTCAGCCCATCACGCCGTCGTGCACTTCGAGAGGTGGCGATTCCTGTGCGTCAGTCGATATGGCCCCTACTGAGCCATCTGCTGCTCTGGTAACCCCGTCCGCGAGCGACCTCTCTACTAAACCGTTGACCACTGCCACGTCTCGCCCCGCGCAGTCACCCTCGCAGTCACAAATAAACACGACTCCCAGTCAAGGTGGCCACACCATATCCGTTGGCTTGACAGTGGGACTTATCCTTCTTGGCGTATTCCTTGCGATATTGATTGCCTGTTTCATCTTACGTTACCGGCGTCATTTGTGTCGCCGCCGAGTCAAGGACCCTTTAATCGACTCGATTCTACCGCTGGAGAAAGCCATCTGGCCCCTGCCAGACATTACCAATGGTGTAGAAAGCACATTCTCATCGTTGCCACCACCACGAACGAGCTTTGACTCTGGCCCTTCTATGGCCCCTTCGGTTTCGGTTTGTGCAGAATCATCATACACACAACGTTCAAACACGGACAGATCAATGTATCCGAAGGACTTCCATGCGACTGGAATTGCACTGTGACGTAGATGCGACAGTGATGATGGAAATCATGCCCGTGTTTCACATCGCGCTTTTACTTAACCGAGTAATTGGCTACCCCATCAAACGCAGCATTGCGCAGGTTTACACGGACTGATCCTCTGTACATTCTTCAAGTTCTTACTACGTAACGGTTTCGCCCCAAAAAGACTTTGTTTCATGTTTCAAACTGATCGCGAAGCTTCGATTTGTTGGAGAGATCCAGGTCAAACACATGATGGCGAAGAGATAAGTCCTTCATGCGAACTGTTCCGGTAACTAGAAATACGTCCGAAGATCAACACATCCATTTGCGGTGATTCCCCGAATCTTCAACGCCATAAAAGGGCGTGGTCTCTCCCTGACATTCCGATGGAAAGATACGCGTATCACCATCTGTCTATCTCTCGCAGGGGTTTCATCATGGTTTGGCCTCTCTCGTTCTAGGATAAAGCAAGCAGTGCCGTCATCCTTGACTACCTTAATCCTTGCATCGAGACTCTTCCCGCTTTCTGTCTCTCGTTCGCTGCTTCGTCCCTTTCGCTTTCTAGCCACGCTCCTTTTTCATGGACATTATCATTGCGGACATTGACTAGACGCAAAGACTCACAGTTCTTTTTTTTTGACAGTATGCCGGTGGTCTCTTCAACACGGTCTTCTACTACAAGTAGTACGTCAGTCTGCTTAACATACCTGGTGTCTCTGCTGACGCTTGCAGGCCTTCCGATCGTGCCGTCAACTCCATCCACGAATACCATTACTTCGGTGAGTAGATCGTTTTGCCACATGAGCTAGAAAATACTGAGGGATGGTGCTTTTAGCTGAGCTCTGTTTTGAAACTACCCCAGCAGAGCAGTTCGAAGTCGTCCTCATCGACTTCATTGCCCAGCGTGGCCGCTACTTTAGGTGGAACTCATGTGGTTCCTATTCCGTCGTTAAGCCTGCCATCGTCGTTGAGCTTGCCATCGTCGTTAAGCTTGCCATCGTCGTTACTCCCAACGCCGTCGTTAAGCGCAACACCATCGTTGAGAACTTCAATGAACTCTTCTGCAACACCCACTGTAGTCCCATGTGATACCAAAAATTCATCCTCTACCTGCTCCGAGTTTCAAGGACAAGATCTTCTTTCATCTGCAATAGGAGATTCCCACCCTACGACGTCTTATCATTCATCTTCTGGGACGGTTGTAACCACCACCCACTCTCCTTCAACTACGACATCCGTTACATCCACTCGGACCTCCGATGGCAGCAATTATATGCTTACAGTGTACTCAAATACCTCACAAACCACCTCCACCATCCACCCTGCTACATCACTGATAACCTCAACTGCCACTGCCCCTCCGATGCCACACAGCGCCCTCCCAACCTCCTCTCCTATACCGGGGAGTTTGTCTTCAACATCGGGATACTCCTCCGTATCGTCTCTCTCTTCCTCACAAATCCCATTGAACGCATCATCCTCGTTGGGCAATGATAGTACACTTATTATAGGTAGCTCTGTCGGAGCGGCGGCTGTTCTTTGTTCCATGGCCGCCGTTGCTCTCCTTTTCCATCTACGTTCGCGTTGGCGACGTTCCAGCGCCCATCCCCACGTTGACCCTTTCGTAGACGCAGACAACGACCCCACGGTTCCCCGTGCTGGCTCTCCGGGCGGGAACGGTGTTGAGGCGAACGTGGCAGGTGCAGATGTGCTCTACTCCTTGCCCGAAGTTGCAGATTCGCCGAGTGGACGAGAATCACCAGATTCTTGTGCCACCAACTCCATGGTCGCTGTGTGGCCCGCAGAAGACCGTTCCGCGATTGCGAGACGTACGCGGTCCAGAGAACTCGAGAATATTTATCCTGGACGGGCGAAATGTTCAGGAGGGACGTCCACTCGAAAGAGAGAAAAGAGGAAACGCAGCAAGAAGCGTGGAAGGAGAGAGGATCGTGGAGTCGACGGATCTGAACCTCGTCCCCGATCTCGTAAGAGGACGTCCAGTTCAAAATCTGAATCTTCGATGGGAGCCATGGTACGCGATTGCGTCATTTCGCGACACTGGCCAATATCGTTATCTCCTGAATGGACGAACGAAGTCATGGCACAGATCGGCAACGTTAAAATTGGGACGCGCGTGGTTATGAGTGGGCGGGCGTCTTTGTGTTCGATGGAGCCGTCGGTGCGGAAGGATCCGTCTCAAACTTGCAGCCCGACTGCATCGCTTAATAACCCTTCGAACGATGCTTGAGGTACTCTAATACTATACTTCGAATGAACGCTTTACTATACATGAGAACGCATTGCCCCTTTTACGTATACCTACTATGGCGATACCCCACATGTCGTTCAAAACATGGCTACGTGGAAGGTCACACGAGAATTCCAGCGAACGATTCGTCTACGTTTGTTCTTCGCGCTGGTAATTCTCTCAGCTGGGGCCCTATCGAGGGGGTATGTACATGTTGAATTGCAGACTTCGCGGCGTGGTTACTGAACTTATTATGGGTGTCGCACCCAACGCGAGAGAACTATGATCTAAACAACTTGAGCTTACACTTCCCATGCGAATGCCAACCGCATAGACCGGCTTTCGGCCTTTACCAGAGCGTGCTCGTTCTATACTATAGATATAGAGCGTACGTAGGTGCGAACACGTAATACTTTTCAGAAGCACGGGAGAGGGGAGAAAGAGCAAAAGGACAGGCGATCGACAGAGCAGGTATAGGGGCAAATAACCAAAACAGGCGATTTCGTACGTCACTACAGTAATTTCCTTCTGGCAAGGGTCAAAAAGCAGGGGGCACACTTTCTTCTCTGCAGTACAAGAAGAGTTGCTGTCTGCGGACTTGCCACAGAAAGCAGAGGCCAAATCGGCGGATCTACCTTGAACAAGGCTGCATGCAGGAAGTATATAACCGGACGATCGACCTGTATTTGTCCTCGAGAATCAGTGATCGATCGACGTGCGGTATCCGCCTACATCCGTTGGATCTTTATCTTATCACCTGTGTCCTAGCTTGCAGACTTCGAAGGGTCAACGCGATATTCGTATGTATTCACATCTAATTCCTAACAAATAGGGGAGACTAAGAGCTACACTCAAAGGGATATCTGAACTATCAAGACGTAGGGATAAAAATCTCTAGAGCTACATCTAATCAATCAAGGAATCTAGAGGGTCCGCCGCCGGCACTGGAGCAGGGGACAAATCCACACATGAGGGGGGTATGGGTATCCAAGAATCTTTCCTCCGCCCCAGGGTTATCGACAACAGCAACCCACCAAATTCCCTAAATAACCTATGATACAAATTGCGATGGAGATGTGATTTGTCTGTTAGGAGGAAGAAAAAAAAAAAAACACGCAATGCGTGGATAGCAGTGGATGCAGGTGCACGTCATCATCGTCCGTCCAAATCGTAATATCGTCCAGTCTTATCTTGCCGTTGTCTGGAGCATGTGGATTTATCCAATGCAATCGTCGAGTGACCTAACTTCATGCTTGCGTCGGAGCGTATTCGAATGCACCTCCCTCGAAGGTAACACCTTCAAACTCGTTTTGAAGCAACAAACCAGAGAAATCGTCCTGAATATGCTGTGATTGCTGCGTTTCCGCGTGGTCCTGAGCCGCGAGCTCGGAAGGGCCATGGCCGGCGACATCCCCCCAGCCTTCAAACAAGTGGACGCCTGCCTGCTGTTGATACACCTGCTGTGGCTTCGGCGCGACCACAGTCGGCAGCGCCATATCCGAGTTGGCAGGTGAACCGGAGTAAATCGAGGAAGGCTGAGAATGGGCGAAGTCCGCGACATCGACGATATCCGTCATCGAGGGTCCAAGCCATGCAAGCGGGTCTACGTCGTCGCCAGCCATAGACATGTGCATCGGGAACGAGTTAGACATGGACATGGTAACCGGCACGGGTATTGAGTTTGCCATTGACGCATACTGTGGGAGCGGGGAGGCCTCACTTCCCGTAACCGGGTACACCGTGGCATCTTTGGGAGACACTTCAGCCCGTGCATTCGGAGGGAATTCACCTGGCGATGAGGCAAGGGGCGGCACCGAACACATATCGTCTATGTTCTGATAACATCCAACGAATAAATCTACCTCGTAAGACGAAGTGGAACAAAGAAAAGACTCACGAATGACTGGAGAGAGAACCCGGAATCCAAAAAGGCAGGATCGAAGAGGGTGTTGTCAACTTCGGGGAGAGAAGACAGGTCGTGATGGAGGGGTACCATAGGATCCAACGTTCCCCATGGTCTGCTCGGGATGGGCTGTACGCTCGAGGGCCTGCGGTGACCGAGGACAAACCTCGCAGAGCGAGATATATTTCCTACGGGCGATCCCGCTCTTGATCCCATTTGCAAGAATGGCAGCGCCGGCAAAGCGATGGGATGGAACGGACCATCTGGGAGAGGAACGGAAGATGGTCGGCGAGATGGGTAGGCTGGGTATGGCAATACCGTCTGGTGGTCGCTCCTGTCGTCCAACCGGCGAATAGCCGCAGCGAGTTCGTCCCCCTTCTTTCCTTCAAGAAGCAGTTGGGCGACAGCTTCGCAACGCTGTTCATCCTCGGGCGAAACAGGCGACTTAGTCTTCTTCTTGGCCTTGTCCTTGTTGTGGACGGGACGGAAGCGGTAACCTGGATACATGGCCGAGTGCTCTTCCTTTGCCTTCTTAGCTCTGATTTCCCACACGCGCTTCTCCTCCAATGGAAGGGCCCGCCAGCAATTGCCTACGAAGGGGGTTAAGGATATGGGGGATACGAGATGGGCAGTCGTACCGATGATTTTAGACAGAGAGCCATGGTTAGTCTCTATTGACCCAGGAACATGTTTCTGTCTGACGAAGTCGGCGCGGAATAGCATGAACGCATTGGGTGGGCGTGGGATGTACCCCAATGACCGGCGTTTGCCTGGAGGGACACGTCGCCTTGATGGTGGCGGTGGTGGTGACTCGGAGGGTGGGAAGAGGTGCGACGTAGATGAGGATGGGTCTGCAGTGGTTACATCCAGAGATAATGGGTCATTGTATGTTACAGGGGTGACATTAGGAGCGAAGGTGACAGATTTTGGAGACGGTGATGGAGCGCCGTAGATGCCCGGTTTAATGTGAGATGATGTTGCTGTGGATGTGGAATGAAAAACTCGGATAGGAGGGAGAGAAAGATCGAGCTTACGAACGGCGAGAGAAGAGCGACGACGATAGGACAGCTGTCGAGTGGGCGGCATGTCTTGATTACCGGAAAGAGGGAGACAATAAGACAAGCGGGGGAAGTGGGTCCTATTGTTCTCCGCTTTCCTTTTTATCTGGCCACGACTATCTCACACAGCAGCAGGACCAACGACACCCCCGCCCCCTTCTTTGGCTGGTGGGAACCATTTTTAAAAAATCCCTGACAGAGGCACAGACCAGCGAACGGCTTGAGGGTGTCTCGAGTCCCGTCGCACTAACGCGCAACCCTTTCGAGTGTTTTGCTTGTCCCTGATTTGGATACTCGTTTCATCGATCCAAATGCGGGGCGGAAGCTTCTTCGATCTGATGGGCGTGGCACGTGTAAGCCGATTAGCATCAGCCACGTAGACGGCCGCACGAGACAGAATCCGCCTACCACGTTTAGAATGTAAGTAAAAACGTTCCGGGCGAGGATGGCTCGCCTTGCTATGCCATTCAGTACTACTCTCTCGATTCTTGCACGAGGTGATTGAGCGAGTGCTACAAGATTATGTAATGCACCAGCGCGCGTTCCAAAGCCAATTTCAATCTCCGATTGCTGTTGCCCGAGCATGCTGCTCTGTCTGGCTCGATGAGACGACGAGTCCTCCTCTCCAGCGACCAACGCCGATAGTGAACGACGCTTAGAAGACCCTTTATCGTAACAACATTGAATATTGAATCCTGACAGGCTGACATGCAACCATAATGACCAGTTGAACAGTCATTGGTTGAATCCCCCATAATAACTAGCCACAGAATTGTAGACGTTGCACAACGGAAAAACACAGGTACATGTACAATTCCACGAACTGTACTTGGACACTACGGAAGGTCAAAGTGTGTAATTACTGTACCATCGTGAGAGCAAAAGTCAATTCACATCGCTGCATCATGGGGAATGACATCAAGCAAGTCGCATCTATCGGCGTTGAAACGCTGAAAAAGATAAACCAACAAGACGGGTGGGATGAGTGGTTTGCTTTGGCTTACGTTTCCAAGCAATAAGTCGATCCGTGAGCGACATCTTCAGTGCTGGTACCTCCGATGAAGCAGAGCCCTGTTGAACCTGTACTTCGGGATATACACTCCGGAAGTCTCCTTTATCCTCTGCTCGAGGAACACCATACGCTCTCCCATTGAATTTTCCGATGATCTGCACCTAATCAGCATACTTGAGTTGGTGTTGGTGTTTACGGGGGTCTTACGGAAGTCTGCCCAGAAAAGGTCGGGCTAGCTTGGGGCTGCAATAAGGCAGTCAAAACAGGAGAACTTAATTTGAGGCTAGAATACACACGATGGCAGCCTTGACTCTCTCTTTGATTTCCTCCATTGTTGGCCGGAATAAAGGATCACGTTCCCAACATGATATGCAAATCTTCCACCATGCGTCTGTCAGGCGGAACTGTGTCGAACACTCAGCAGGTCGATATGGCATTATCCCGCTCGTTAACCTGATGGACACGTTTGCCGAATCGAGACTATCGAAAAACGGCGGCTCTCGGGTGAATAATTCCTAGGCGTACTATGAATGTGTGTGAAGGTAAAAATCAGAAGACTCACCAGGATTGTCATCCCAAACGCCCACACATCGCTTGCAATTGATGCAGGGCCATCACCCAGAAGCTCCGGGGCCATCCAATGAAGTGAACCTCCACGGATAGCATCGAACGTCAGGTTGAGGGTGGGTATGTTTAGGGTGGAAAGCCCGAAGTCGGTCAGTAGCGCCCGACGATCGCTGGACACGAGCACATTTGACTATTAAAAGGTGGGTAAACGACGACGACGATTATATACCAACCATCCTTACACCTTTCAGATTGCCGTGGACTATTGGGCCGAACTCATGACTATGAAGATAGTAGAGTCCGCTTGCAATGTCTGCGAACTATCCAGGTATGTCAAACAGTGCAAAGGCGACCAGCACGCTTTGACCTACAAGCGGCCGTGGATCGTTCTCGGTATTTTGGACATACATGCACGCGTTTCCTAATGGCATCCATTCAGATATTATCGAGACCCCAGAATCAAATTCTGTGGAGATCCCCAACACGGGAACGATATTCTCGTGATGTAGCCTTGACCATGCATGAACTTCTCGAAGGATACGCTAAGCAGCAAAGACTCAGCTCAACTTGTGGCGACCACCGAAAATTCCGCCAGTACCTTCAATTCCGCCCCACTCCCTGGCACCCGACTGCGAAACGTTTTGATTGCCACCTGGGTACCGTCCGCGATCAAAGTACCATGGTACACACAACCAGCACCGCCACGTAAAGGAATTTGCATCGGGCTGCGGTTGACTCGACCATTGAGATAGATACTGGATGATATGTCGGACAACTCTGGTGCTTGCTGTTGATGCGTGGTATCTGAGAAGTTACAATCCTGTTCAACGGCTGACGGCATTTGTGGCGTCCAGGTAGCCCCACTTGAGTACTGCAAAACACAGTCAAATCATGGAGAACTTGATGGAAGGGTAGAGTACAGACGACGGCAGCCTTGACTTGCTCTGTCACATACTTCATTGTGGGGCGCGATGAAGGTTCAAATTCCCAGCATGATGTACAGATCCGCCACCATGCATCTGTCAGGCGGGACACCGATGACTCTGCGGATGGACGAGGGGGCAATTTCCCAGTTATTAACATTCTGATCACCGCACTTGTGTTATGGCACTCGCAGAAAGGGTATTTTCGAGTGAATAATTCCTAGGTACACAATCAACATGTGCGAAGGGGCAGGTCAGAAGGTTCACCAGAACTGTCATCCCAAACGCCCACACATCGCTTTCCACTGACGCTGGACAGTCTTCTAGAAGCTCTGGGGCTATCCAGCGGAATGAGCCTCCGCGGATATTACCCACGGACATGGTAAAGCTGGACCCGTCCAGGATGGAAATACCAAAGTCGGTCAGGAGCGCCCGGCGATCGCTGGACACCAGCACATTGGACTATCGAAGGATGGTCAACGACAAAAACCATCAGCTAACCATGCTTACGCCTTTCAGATCCCCGTGGACTATTGGACCCAGCTTATGACTGTGGAGATAGTCGAGCCCGCTTGCGACGTCTTGGAGCTAAGAGAGTACGTCAAGTAGCGTGAAAGGAACAACACATCCCAGGCTCACAAGCGGCCGCGGATCGTTTCTTATATCTTGCACATAAGTGTACGCGTTTCCCAGTGGCATCCATACAAATATCATCGAGATCGTGTCGTCAAACTCTGTAGAAATCCCCAGCAAGGGAACAATATTCTCGTGACAGAGTTTCGATCGTAGATGCAGCTCTCGGAGGATACGCTAAATGAGCAAAGTTCAGCTCGAGTGTGACAACCACCGAGGATCAATCAATAACGTCGATACCTTCAATGTAACCGCGTCTCCTGGTATTCCGCTACGAAAGCTTTTGATCGCCACTTCAGTGCCGTCCGGGATCAAAGTACCGCGGTACACAATAGCACTACCGCCGTGGAAAGAAATCCGTGGATAGGAGCGAACGATTCGACCGTCGAGATTAATACTGTACTTAGATGCCTGCTCCGAAAAGTCCTGCACCAAAGAGGATGAGTTTTCCATCTGTTGTTGATGCGTGGGATCCGGTAAGAATGACTTTGGTCTATCGTTGAGGGTCCGGAGCAGCTTGAAGCCTAGTGAGGCGCTAAGTAGGCGTCCATATACGCTATAGCTCAACGGTCGAGTCAGTCATATCTCGGTAGGAAAGATTCTGCGAGGCAGTACTGCCACCGCGTACCAAGGTACTTTGACACCTGGTATCGAAGAGGCAATCAGAACCTTTGATAGCGGTCCGCCGGAGGATATGGCTAAATTGAAGGTAGTACTGACATCCTTCCCAACAATGGTCGCCACAGTTCCGGCTGAAGCTTTCCAATTTATATCCTTCGAGAGGTCGTCTATGGTCGAAACTCCGTCACGACAACATTGTTCCCTTCTTTGGGATCTGTACTGAATTTAAGTCAACAAATTCAATAATAGCTGAGTGGATGCCGCTGGGAAACGCGTACAGTTATGTCCAAAATACAGAGCACGATCCACGGCCCCTTGTAAGTTTAAGCCTGTGCTTGTTCGCTTTGACGCGACTTGATACACCGGGTAGCTCCAAGATGTCGTAACTCGCAAGTGGACTCTAATATCTCCACAACTATACACCAGGCGCAATAGTCCATGGATGTCGGAAGGGTGTAAGTGTGTTCGGTACTTGGTATATATATATTCTCTGTCATTGACCTGGCTTTTGATAGTCAAATGTGTTGGTGTCCAGTAACTAGGCTGTCGGGCGCTACTGGCCGACTTCGGGAATTCCATCCTGGTTGAATCTACCTTCACCTTGACCATCGATAATACCGACGGAGGCTCCTCGTTTCATTGGACGGCCACAGAAATCATAGAGGACTGCATTCCCTCAACAGCAAGTGATGTTTGGGCATTTGGGATGACGATTCTGGTAAGTAGAACCCATGTACTACTGCCACTAGAGATTGTTCATTGGCTTCGTCAACGTCATTAGGTCTTCGCGTGTGTCACCGTTTGGGTAGTAACCGACGAGCTCTCGTTCACCCCGCCATATACTTACCGGTAGTTCAACTGGGATAGGTACCCGACCGGCATCTCAGCGGTGTCACGCATAAAAGTTCGTCAGTAGCGAGGTGTCCTCATAATTTCGATTCCGAACATGAACAATCCCTACATGGCCCGTCGTAGACCCATCGCGATTACTAGGCGCGTATCTCATTCCTTCTCGGCTCGCCTGAACTCGACAGGTGCACTACCCTAGCAGAACCAAGGCATTTTACCACCGTCGTTGAGTACCTTTTCCGGTGGTAGCTGAAATAGAACTTTTCGGTTGGCCAACGAACGCCAGCAACCACCAAGCCAAAGAGGACTTCCACCGACAACGAGGAGGAGCACTGAGGCAAGCGTAATCCAGAAAGCTAGGTTTAAATTCATATTAACCTTTGCTAAGAAAAGGAAAAGAAAGGAAAAGAACAAGCAACTGTGTACTGACCATAACTGGGTTTGGTATTTCCGCCAAAACCTAGGTCGGTCATTTGACTTTTGATATAAACATAAAGAATGGCATCAA
This sequence comes from Pisolithus albus, assembly GCA_024613165.1. NCBI lineage: Eukaryota > Fungi > Basidiomycota > Agaricomycetes > Boletales > Pisolithaceae > Pisolithus > Pisolithus albus. Next base: position 122,969 of record JANFAB010000096.1, read on the forward strand.
CGACGAAGGAGGCAGTGGCCGAAAGAAACGCAATGACGGAGGAGGCGAGAAGAATGACGGAGATACGTTTGACGATGCAAAACAAGAGTGCAAAAAACGTCGCTGCCGCCGCTGTATCATGCGGCAAATATCAGGCCCGTGATCGCAGGGCGGATGGTGCAGGTGCGAACGTACCGATAACATGGAGCGTAAGGCAACGAGTCCAAGGCGCAACGATGTCCACCGTATCTGTCCCGTTGGAGACAGTCACGGAGTAGCCGTTGATCGAAACTTAGAAAAAGAAGAGCGAGATCAGTAAGGAACCGAAGACTACGTTAGAGAGGTCACCTGCACTAGCGCCACATTGAGAAGTCCCATTTACGAGGTCGTAGCAATACGCCCTGATCGCGAAATCAGCTATGCAATTTACGACGCAAATAGGAAAGTATATACCATATACCAAACTGTTGCATGGTACAGACACGGCATCATAAGGATAAGTTAGGGATGAGGCAGGAAAGTACTGACTCTCATCTGGGTGATGCTTTCATTCGCGGCAAATAGGGACGTGCCATTGCCTGCATCGACGCGGGTGATATCCATACCAGGCATGGAGGGAAGGGAGATGACGGCAAGGGCCAAGAGGATGAAAGCGACGAAGAAAAATAACGCCGCGAAGTAGCACGTGCTACGTTCCATATTCACCAGGGAAACCATCTCTTTGATAGCAATGATCAGCTAGTGAGCGTTCGTGGACAAGGAATGTTGAGAGCAGGCGAGTGCACAGTGGCCTTTTATCATGCAGAGATCATTCGGCGTTTGTAGTGGACGCAGATGAACCAGATAGAAGCTGGCCAAGGCGTCAACTGCGTACGTTAAGAGGACATCAGTCACTGCTATTATTGCTGAATTCAGCACTGAATGGGAAGTCTGACGGGGACACACTTAGAGGAATGCAGTAAAGGACGCCACGTTCACATCTCCATCAACCCCACGACTTTGTAGGGTATGGTGCACTGTTCCATCGACAGATAACCTCCGTAAGATGACATGCACATGGTCACCCTCGTGACTCGAGAACCTGCTCCTGTTTAGCCTCTTATTGATAGCGGCTTTGCGTTCCACTGCTCAGAGATGGGGAACTAGACGTACGAACGTGGTCACTCGTAGACTTTTCAACGGTCATGCAGTCACTTCATGTTGGGAGAGGGGGAGTGGACTGATTAAGTTCTTCGACCGCGGGCTGTGTGAGTGATGGGGGAGTTGAAGGCATGTGGTGATCGGGGCTGTTTGGTCAACCACATGAGCGAGAATTACTAGTTCTGCGCTGGTGTCTCGAGCTTTTATGGATGGTTAGAAGATGGTTGATGATGCGGTGTGGCTGCACAATCACGATGCAGGAAGGGGGGGACAGGCTAAGACGATCCGAGAAGAAACATAAATCAACAAGTGCCGTCGTGTGCATTCCCCCACTCAACCTCGCAAAGCGACGGAGTCCATTGCTCTTCTCTGTGAGTGTTTCTTGGCGCGTTGGCTGACGATCAAGTGGCTGGCTGATAGGAGCGTGGAAGCGAGAACCCAGCGAGTAGCGACTACCAAATTGGGCTTCCCGTGTTTTGATCTTCTCTCTCGCTCACCTGATACTCCCACTTAACTAGTCTTATTAGATAGTAAGTTACAATTGTAATGTTTGTCTAACACGACATGTTTGAGGGGTTTCCCCCCTCAATGAATAATTATTGAATATTGTTACCTTGCTTGCAAGGTTTCTGCCGGACCATAACTGCGTGGGAACCATCCTCTCACGGAAATTTTTCCTATTCCGGACATGTTTTTTTCCCACGTCCCTCACAATCGTCTTATCCAAACCAAGTTGTGATGACTCGGCTCAAGTCCGCACATGTGGTACCGTACAGATCGGTGCGTACAATCATCATTACACATGTGCTGTGAGATGTCCTTTGTCTCGTATGAAATCCGACCACCACGACCTGGTTTGCCCGTCCAACTGCTGGAGCCGGTCATCCTCAGCTAAGAGATCAGGAGAATGATTGCCAAGAAACAGCTTCTCGTCAAAGTCTCTTAACAACCAGATGGAATCCCGTCCCGAGCTTCTGGACAGAGCGACGTATAGGTTAAACAGGTTCAGCCCTCCCGTGGGTGGTTTTGCGATGTCCACAACCACACGCGGGATCGTCTGCCCTTGTGAACGATAATCTGTAAATGCGTATGCAGAGGTCATGGGGAACTGTTGCCGCCGCACCCTACGCGTGAGCGGTACACCTGCTGTGGACGTGACCCGGATATTATGGCACTTCGAGACTGGTTCTACAGGGATCACCGATTCCTCTAAACCGGGAAGGTGCGAGGTGCGTGTGCGACTAAGCTTGACGAGCACATATGGCGGCATGTGTTTCAAATGCACCGCCCCTTGCATGACAGTCAACGGCGGCTCGTCCGGATGCAGAAGAATGTCCACCACAGTTCCTCGCACGCCATTCGTGATGTCCAGGTCTGTTTCCACATTCTGCGTAACCATGACTTTCATCCCAATGCTCAGTTCCACGGTGTCCGGTAGTACACCCTTGCGCCGACGCCCGCCTCCATGAACTTGTGTGGCAAATGCATAGCGTTCTTCCACCGTCAATGCCTCTCCTCGGATGGTGTCCTCGGCAGTACAAACAAAAACGTCCTTGCTGGTTAGGCGGGCATGCTTGCGCAATGCAGCTTCGTTCCATTGTTGACGTACTCCATGGCGTGGGGTAACCAATGACGCGTCGGCCCAAGGAGGTACGCTGAAGTCCGGAGGCTGAACCCCAGGCTCTGTGAGCACCAGCTTGCGCAGCATGCGCACATGCCACTCCTGAACACGCCCCACTCGGAGGTGCTTGAGAAAATCCAGCCAGATCGGATCTGTGACGCATATCTGATCCGTGAGAACGACTACTGTTTGAAACTCTTCGTACATCAGCAAAACAGCCGTTTTGGGACATAACGTTACAGCATGACAGGCTTCTCCAGATCGGGTACATGCGTATACAGTAATACATTCCCATAGAGTTACAGCATGACAGATCTCCAGATCGGGTACATACATACTACAGTAATACATTGCCGTACGGTTACAGTACGACAGATCTCTGGATCGGGTACATACATATACAGTATAGTACGGTTACATTACGACAGTAGCCGACAGACGCCCAGTAGCATCACAGCATGTACACGACCACATGCTCTCACTGTAGTTCTGTCTGCCAGACGGTGTAGCACGGAAAGATGAGAACCGATTGATACAAACACATTCCCCATATTTTAGCATAATCTTCGGAGTCCTTCCTGTACAATTCATTGAGCTCAGGCTATCGTACCACGAACGGCATTGGTATTGTGCAGACGATGACCGTGATAACAGACTACATCAAATTGTATGCACAGACTCAGCTACAGGTGCTTCACAACATGTAAGATCTCGGATTTTTGAAATGCACGGAGATGTGAGCTGGAATACAAAAGATCAACAAAAGTCAAATAAATCGCAGGCAACGAGGAACGTACAGGTTGAGTTAAAAAACGCTCGACAACGATGTACGGCGGCGCTTACGGTCAGAAGGCTCATCGTCGAGTGCAACTGTACTATTGCGCATTGAATTGCGCATGCACCCAAGCTCAAACTCAACAATTTCCAGCCTCCGCTCTGCCTCCTCAGCACGAAATTTGTAGAGCTCACCAAGCGCAATGTTCTCCTTGAGTTTCGCTTTAGCGAGCTCCTGCTCTATGCTGCGAACAAGACGTTGAGCTCGCGCGACCTCAAGGAGAAACCGAGCTTCTTCCTGCTCGGATCCATCCTGATCTGCATCAGATATGCTGGTGGGTGCATGCTGAAGGGATATAAATGCCAGTAAGCATGCTGTCAGGTTTGAGCAACTTACCTGCGCATCATCGTCTTCCTGAGATACTGCGGTCTTGAGCATTGATGATTTGAGTAGAGAAGAACTTAATCCAGAGGGATTGGCATGGGAGGGCGTGATAAGGGATGAGGGAATAGCATTTGGCTTCCAGCCGCGGACGACGCCAACAGCCAGAGGCGTTCCTTGCGCACGGATAGTATTTGAGCCCGGTTTGCATCTGGAAGCAGAGGAGATACTGGGCAAAACGAAGCTGCTACAACCACTATCTGCACCAGGAGTGCCGGGAACGGTAGCGACAGACGTTTGTGGCCTGACCAGGCTTGTAGGGATGGTAGACTGAGCCTCAGTCGAAGCGGTGTGATGGTTGATTTCTTGAGAGGTAGCTGGCGACTCCACGTTCATTTTCTGGGCATCTGCCATTCTGGATGTGTTTGAGAATTGGGAATCATCAGCAAATCAGTCATTTTCGCACAGTTCCACAGCCACCACAGCCGTTCCCAGTATGGTTACAGTGGCACATGACTACAGTGCGACAGTTCACAGTGGTGTACAGGGTCACAGCATTGTCACAGTCCCACGGTTTCACAGCCGTATTAGGGCACAGTGGGTCACAGCACATCACAGCGCATCACAGCACACAGTCGGCACAGTGGTACAGTGTTCAGCAATGTACAGTGTCACAGTGTGTCACAGCAGTACAATAGACAATGTGTCGAAGTACATTATGTATGATACTACTAGCCACTGTTACTAGCTGGCAGAATGGAAATATAATGCAATCCATATTCACCATCTCAGGTTACCTCACACAACAGTCTTGGCTTCGTTGAACCTTACTGTCGTTACTAGTCATAGCCTATCATTGCGCCCGCAGACAATGATTGGCAGAACTTGTCCCGATGTACTAGTACACTACCAACTTCTTATCGATACAACAGACTTCCTGTCAACACCCAGCGATGATCCGTGTCGCGTCTCCGACCACCACTTCGTTCGTCTGACCGCTATTGCTGACCATCTCTGCAACTAGTCTTCTGCAGGCCTGTCCACTCGGATTCCCCGGGTATTACTATGTCGCCAATATCACAAGTGTAAAGCTTTCCATCGCTACAACCAAGCACAGCACGCCGGCCGTCCTTGCGGTCCCATTCAAGTTTGTTGATTGCGCGACCCGTTCCAACGTTGGTAGTTACGGTGGAAACCCGGGGTACCGTAGGGATAGTTCACAATGGCGCCCGTCAATGGCTCAAAGAGGATGCAAGGTTTGCGAGTTATAGGGCGTCGGTGACGAAAGGGAAATGGTTCTGGGTGGCCGATATGCAAGGTTTGCGAGTTATAGGGCGTCGGTGACGAAAGGGAAATGGTTCTGGGTGGCCGAAAGGTTTGCGAGTTATAGGGCGTCGGTGACGAAAGGGAAATGGTTCTGGGTGGCCGATGAGGGCGCGCAATCGCACCTTTGGCCAACCGTACAGCAGATCGCACGTCACCAGGCACTGCGGCACCTGAACGTATAGTGGCCTTTGGAAATTTCTCCACATAGTTAGATGTCTTTGCTTTGTTTTTGGCGTCAGCGCTTGCATTCGTCGCAATCTGTGCCCTTTTCTGTTGTAGACGTATTGCCAGAAGGGTTTCCTGAAACCCGGATCATCCTCACATTCCGAGTTGATTATGATTCCACGACACTTACAATCCACGTACTCGCCCTTTTCCCAATTTCCTTCAAGGCCGAACTTGCGCGATACTTGACGACCTTTTGCAAGTTGATTCGTGTTGAGGGTCGCAGCTCTCCTTTGTCACGAGCGCCAAGCTTGACCTCCTTAGTAATGGACTCGGTTGCATCGACACCACTGTTCAGTACGGTTCTAGGAGCGTTCCTCCGGAGCTGTTCAGTCAACAGGTCCCTTCCCACAGCCCGGGCGGTCATTTCAAATTTGAAATCGCGAGGGTTGTCCACGAGTTCCAAAAGTGCCATGGGAGCGTTGTCGCCAGCGCGGTTGTCAATGCGGTGTATCCGAGTATATCCACCTGGACGTTTCGCGTAGCGTTTTGAAAACGTTCCGAACAATTTCGGAAGCACGGCAGGTTTAAGTACAAATGCTTGAGCACGCTTGTATGCAGATTCGGTGCCTCTCTTGCCCAGCGTGATAATCTGTCCTTGTATAATTAGAAAGATAGTCATACTGTGTCGTGAACAAACCTAATATCGTTGCATTTCTAAGTAGAATATCATGCGTACCTCCGTGTCGTTGTTTGAATTCCATGAATCGAACTTTCCCGAACCGTCGGCAGTACCAAGTACCGCGGGATGCGCAAGATGCCATTTCGCATCGTAGACATAATCGTCTACCTCATCAAAAGAATATACTGGGGGAATGGTACGTGCTCGCCAAAGCTTCACCGTCCGATCCACGCTCGCCGCAAGGAATAGATCCGAAAAATCAACAGGGCCCGCGAGGGGATGGAAACGCAGTCTCATAACACGGCCAGCATGCCCCTTATAGACGTCGTGCTGGTTGAGTCCAGCTTTCGCACCAGCACGGTCGTACCTGTTCGCCTGGTACACGGTTACCTTCTTTGGTACCAACCCAAAACGTCGTTGTCTCATTGTCAGGGAAGTCAAGCGTGGTGATGGCCACTTCGCCTGTTTTATTATGGCCGGCGTGAATCAGCAGCAAGGTTTCCTGCACGAGGGGTTATCAATGCGGTAATGTAGTACTCGAGCAGAAGTGCAAAAAAAAGACCGATCCACTGACCTGGGGATGCACCAGCATGTCCACCAGCCAACTACACACACTTCCGTCCGTGCTGCTGGTGGTTTGGTCGCGAGCGTTCTGGGTTCCAACCATTCTCATCGAGTAAATGCGGTGGGTGTGACCTGCTAGCAGCTGATAGTGGCGTGTTCATAACCGGTAAATGCTTCGACAGGGTGTCCCAAAGAAGAATCGATCGAACGAAGCAGCAATGCTCGGCCTCAGCAAAGTTACGTGCAGTAGCTGTGACATAGGATTTACTGCGTTCAACGTAACCGAGTTCGTGGACCTGAGTCTGTAACGCGTCAGCTATTGTCCGCTGTCCTCGACGGATGGCATACCGTGGTACCGAGACTGATAAGCCCGACGAGGGCACACGGTGGGATGTAACCGAGACTGGCACGAGTGGCCTTACGAAGAACCTTGAGGTCTTCCTCATCCAAGCGAGTATCGACCACAAAGACGAAGATTCGGGGCACTTAAGCAGGACAAGAAAGCCACGGTAGTGTACTTGGAGACTTCGTCAGGACTTCGACATTGCAGCGAATGCGAGGCTTATGTCAGCAGGTCTTTCGTAATACGTCCTATCCTATATTTCTAATACCTGAGTTACCTTTTGTAGCGTAGTCAGCTAATTCTATCCCATTCTCCCATTCTCTCTATCTATCCGTTTCGTCTCTCTGCGTTGGCGCTTGTCGGCCGTACTGGCCACTCTCATCCATCGTGTTGGTGGACTCTTGTCGCCGATTTCGAGGTTAGTGTGTCATTTTCAGTCTATGCATATGGCTCACGTCAGTCGCATTGTCGGTCTCCTGTCCGCCTGTGTTGGCGTACCGTATTGCAGCGCTCTCGTCAATCATGAGTACTCCTATCACCCGCGCTGATGTTAGTAGGTGTTTTATGGGCCCATACGACTCGTGTCAGCCACGTTGGCGGCCATCTGTCGCCCGTGCTGGCGTACCATACTGTGGCGCTCTGGTCGATCTTGTTGGCCGTACCACTATCGTTTCTTTTCAATTTTGTCATTGACAATCGTGGTATTCCAGTGCTCTAGTATATCCTCTCTATATACCCGGCACCCCCCGTCTCATTGTTCCGGTAGTGTCTTCCATTACTAACGCGTCTTTGCTCTGCACTCGCATCGCATCCGCAGATACCCTACCCACAACCCGTAAGTTCAACTCATTCCCTAATGTCCGACCAACCGTTCATAGGCTTTAGGTGCCGTCGACCAAACCGCCATCTACGCGGCCCGTCGCTCGTCAGGACGAGTACTACGGGCACGAGCACACCTCTTCGCTTTCCACCAGGTTCATCACCCACTTATTCGCTTGCCCCGAACTACCTCCCTCATCCTCGGGGTCAATGGCAGGGGTTTATCGCCTATCCCCCCCGCCGCATGGAACTCCACTCTTCGGTCACATTCACCGCACTCGTCTTGCCGCGCAGACTAAAGGCTCGATTTCCCACCGCTCGTGGCTCGTCCGGCCACCGCCTCTTCATCTCTGCGTTCATGCTCGCCAGCAAGGTCATCTGCGATGATACGTGCTCGAACAAGTCATGGAGCGTCGTCACGCGGGGTATGTTTCAGTTGCAGGAGATCAATCAGATGGAGAGGGAGATACATGGACCCTTTGACACTCAGTGAGTTCGAAGCAAAGGTACGAAAGGATTTCGCAGGGATTGGGCCGTTCCATACTTACAAACTACCATCTACCAAAAAAGTCGACTCCCCCTCCGTCCGCCAACCCTTTTGCTCCGCCCAGTTCGAACTTCGCGTCGTCTCGTCCTCACCATCATCGCTATCCTTTGCCCCTGCAGACCGCATCCTTATCGCAGTGTCCCTCTAGATATGAAATACATTAAATTTTCATGTAGTCTGTAGCATTTGCACAGCACAAGTAGATTCGGATATCTCACTTCAATGAGGACTTGAACGGTACACAGTGTATTCAATCGCATGGATGGAGATGAACGTGATAAGTACAGCTGGTATGTAATAAATGTACGACAAGCGGTCACATTTTTTGGCTCACAGAGTGCTCAAACGTCAGAAGAAAGGTGGCTACCTGTACAAGTTGTGAGATAAGTAAGAATAATGTGATCTGTAGAGTGACCATACCGGTGACCCCGTTGTCGGACATTCGACGACGCTTGCGAGTCGAGGGAAGGTCGCAGAGGGAGACACCATTCTTCCGGATACTGTGACGAACATGTCCGACGTCGAAGTCGGCATACTGCAGCTTCCTCTCTGCGAGCTCAGCCCTGAACCGGTAGAGGTTCCCCAAAGCATCAATTTCCTCGAGCCTGGCAGTGGAGAGCTGCTGTTCAACGCGACAAATTTTGCGCTGGGCTCTGGCAACCTCGAGGACCAACTTCGCTTCATCCCTTTCTGCGCGCTCCTCCTCTTCTTCTTCTTCCCCCGCTTGTCCCCCCTCATCCTCAGTAGAGGCCTTTAACGATGGAATAAGTTCGGGCAAGTAAACGTCAGACAACTCACGTTCTCTGCTTGCACCGGCACATTCTGAGCGTGCATAGGGGATCTTACTGCGAAGTTGAGAGCATAATTACGGTATGGAAAAGGGGTTGTATGCGGTGGTAACGTGATCAACGACTTGGGGGCTCTGAACAAACCAATCGCGGCAGGTGTTCCTCGGATGAGAGGAGCACCTGTATTGGACGGGAGGATCCGTGGGGCAGAGGAAGACGGGGGAGCCGGTATAATTTGCTGTGAATAACTGATGCTGGCATCAGGCGTTTCTGGAACGATACTGGAGGAAGGATGTGAGTAGGAACCAGCACAAGCTTTTGTGCTAAGCTGAGGCGTATCCAAACCGCTACTCATAGTCGTGCACGGTCCCGGCTTGCCAAACGTACTGGGGGGCTCGGGGATTGCCATACGAGGACGACTAGCAGAATGATATGAACACGACGCTATAGCAGAACGATACGAACGCGACGTCGCAGAATGGTAGGCGAAAATCATTTGACGCATTAAGGCTCCTACCTTGTCTCAAAAATTGTGGGAAAGTACAGGCCGACCGGACCGCCTTGGGCAACCGGCGAGAGTGATACAGTGTGCTCACTCGTCCTATCTCCTTCCACCAACTGCTCTGCTTCACTCTATATGCTGCTGCGATGTCGACATCCACCGGACTTGTTCGAAAATTCAGGTTGAGTCTGCATCTCCCTTGTAATCTAGCTAACCTCCTCTCGGGCGCAGCTAGGACCACAGAATTACATGAGAATGTAAGGACAGACGTAAGATGGGGAGGGTGCGTCTTCTTTTACTGTGTTAACTTGCGTACCTCGCACCTGCAATGGGGCTTGACGTTCTCTTGTAGCAATGTCTTCTCGTGTGAGAACAACAAATATGGTATGAGCACCTCCGAGGAGCGTAGTTCGTCCAATACCGAGTACTTTACTCGGGGCGATAAAATCCCTGGTCTTCAGGTATGGACTTCTCGCAGGTTGGGTTTCCTTTACTCACAACTCACGATAGGTCAACGGCATGGACATTATCACTTCCCGTCATGCAGTCCAGTTTGCTCGTAATTGGGTCGTTGAAGGTAACGGCCCACTATTTATGGAATTTGTTACTTACCGTTACGGTGGTCTCGTGAGTAGGCCCGCCCTCCCCATCAATCCTACCTGTGACTCTAAGCGGCGGTTCTTCCCTAGTATGTCTGACCCTGGTACTACCTATCGTACCCGTGAAGAGATCCAGCGGATGCGTAGCACGCAAAGTCCAACCCGCGGGTTGCAACGATATATCGAAGAATGGGGTCTTACTTCCCCGCAAGAGCTCAGGGTGTAGATCTCTCCATGCTTAAGTCGAGAAAACCGACGTATTTTTTCAGCAACCCGACAAGGAGGCTAAAGCAGAGGTTGACCAGGCCATCGAGGAAGCAAAGACGTCACCCGCCCGTCGTTCGAAGGGTCTGTGGACTGGTATCTACGATAAGGGTCCGCCGTTCAACGTTCATGCGGGGACGGGAGCGCAAGGAAGTAAGTTGTTTCCTATTTCTTCGTTCATAATTCCGAACAGGTGCATCATCCGCCTATCTCGTCTAATGGCCCGAACCCTACGCAACTTCTCAGTCACGAGGCACTCAACCGTCGTCATCTCCGTCAAAGAACGATACTAATGCGTTGTGACTTCGTAGCATCATATTTGTGCAAAGCCAGATAACGAGAACCCGGTTTACCCCTTGAGAACGGCCTAGCTAGTTTAGAAGTGGGCTCGAGTGCGTTTGCCACGCAAACTTCTTCAGAAATAGAAGTACATTTTTTTTTTTACCTCCAAAGGAGCTCGCTGATATGCACCGAAGACTTGCCGAGTAAAACGAGGCCCCGACATTATGCCAGAATGTTATCGTTGGAAACGAGTGGGATATTTACACATTGTACGGCCTATCTAAATAAAATTTGCAGCCTCTGATCAACAATAATATGACCGCTGGGGGTCGAAAGATGAGTGATCCGACGGGCCGGGTAGGACTTTTCCATATTATTTCCAAACTGGTCTACCTTACACCTGTTACTGTCTGCCTTCACGCAAAACCGCTGTAACCCTGCCTCTAGCATTCCAACGTTCTTCTTTTCCTCACCCTCGATTTTTAAAAAAATGCCGAAGTGCCCTCGTTGTGCGAAGTCATTTGGAACAGCAAATGGTGTCACCTTCCACCTCGCTCAGCCACGAACGGCGTGTCACCTTTGGGAACGGGAGTATATTTCATTCTCAGGCGATCCGACATTGGAGGGTGCTAATGCGTTTGCTGTCCGTTCTCCGAACTTGGATCTTGCGCCGATGGACGATCACTTCGATGGCCCAAATGCTGACTACGACAACCCTGAAATCGGAGAGGGAGTGGAAGTTTTCGCACCAACGACTTATGCTGGACATTTTTGCCGAGGTGAGCAGTTCGAAGGCGCTGCGATCGTATATGGCATCGGGGACACCTTCCTCAGGCGCTTCGACATGGATCGTCACGCTTTCCATCGTCAAACTAATATGTACTATCCTTTCGCCAACTTCGGGGATTGGGAGATGGCGAACTTTCTACTTCAGTCGAATCTCAGTATGAGAGAGGTCGACAATTACTTGTCTCTAAGTATGGTAAGCATTTGTCGTATTTTACAAGTTCATCGCTATCATTTACGTGCCACCTCTTACTGTACAGACGAAGAAGATGCCGCTCTCCTTCTGGACTGCAAAGGAACTTCGCGGGCGTATTGAGGATCTTCCAAAAGGGCCGTGCTGGAAAGTTCACATAGTTCCTACGCGCCATCCGACCACCAACCCTGTTCAGCTCTACTGGCGTGATCCTCTCGAATGCATAGAAGCATTGTTTAACCATCCGTTTTACGCAGGAAAAATGGACTATTCTCCATTCCGTGTGTTCACTGCTGCAGAACGAGTCATGAGGGTATACAGCGAGTGGATGAGTAGCGATGGAGCTTGGGATTTGCAGGTAAAGGTTTCGAGGAAATAAATTGCATATGCTGACTCCCTTCAGACGAAAGTTCCCGCAGGCTCCACGCTTTGCGGCGTAATCCTTTCGTCAGACAAGACGAATATCACCAACGTCTGTGGAGGCAAGGTAGCACACCCATTGCTTATCAGCCTTGCTAACATCAGGATGAATGTCCGGAACAAAGGTTCATCACACGCCTTTCTGCTGACCGCACTGATGCCCATCGCTGAATTCATCTATCCCGTTACGAGGATCCGTTCGGTCCTGGAAGCACGTCTCTTCCACGCATGCCTCGATTTCATTCTCGAACCTCTCAAGAAAGCCGCTCAGTTCGGTCGGATGATGGCAGATCCACTCGGGAACGTTCGTTTTTGCTTCACCCCACTGGTCTCTTACATAGTCGACACACCCGAGGCGTGCATGCTTGCATGCGTACGAGGAAAAACATCGCCTGTCACGAAAGCTATGTACAAGAACTTCAGCGACCCGTTTCGTCACGGCCCACGGACCGGTGAGGAAACTCTCCGTCAGCTTGAGAGCATTCCCTGCGACCCCGATGACGTCGAGGCATACTTTGACGCGTGTGCGCAATTTCGATTGAGTGGCGTATCGCGTCCTTTCTGGCGTGACTGGCTTCTCAGTGACCCCCACAGGTTTCTTACACCGGAGTGTTTGCATCATTGGCATCGCATGTCCTGGGACCACGATGTCAAGTGGTGTAAGTGTGCATTGGGTAGTGAGGAACTCGATTTCCGTTTTTCACTTTTACCACCCATCACAGGCCTTCGTCAATTCAAGTCAGGGATCACTAAATTGAAGCAGGTTGGTGGACGCACCCAGCGTGACGTTCAACGATACCTTGTCGTTGTCATAGCTGGCGCTGCCCATCCCGACGTCATCGCTGCGGTCCGCGCATTGACGGAATTCCGTTATCTTGCCCAAGCACCTGCGATCACAGAAGAGGGATGTGAAAAGATTGCAGCGGCACTCGCCGAATTTCATCATTATAAGCAAGCTATCATCAACGGAGGCCTTCGTCGAGGTGACCAGAGTGGGTCAATCCTTGAGCACTGGGAAATACCCAAGCTCGAGTTGCTACAAAGCGTTGTCCCCAGCATTTCTCAAGTCGGTTCGGTGTTGCAGTGGTCTGCGGATACGACGGAGCACGCCCACATTGAGGTCGTTAAGGACCCAGCGTCAAGGACGAACAACAAGGATTACAGCTCGCAGATCTGCCGTCATTTGGATCGCATCGAGAAATGCCGGATGTTCGATACCGCCGTACGCTTACGCGGGACCGCTGAGGCGGGATCCTCTAGTTCTGCCGTCGAACATGACGGGGATCAAAGTGACGGGGAGGTTGATCATGCGGTTGACGACGTGGATGAAGCTGAAGCAGCTGTCTTAAACGACTTGTGGGCACCGAAACAATCGCGATCTGACTTCTTCGAAATCGCTGCCAAGCTTCTTGCGTCTACGACCCTTTCTTCCTCTCCGCTGCGCACATTCGTACGTGGTTCGACTGCATTCCATCTCAACTTCCGCCCTGCGGTCCGTCGTCTTTCGGTTGACGCTGCTGCGGAGAAATTTGCTATACCTGACCTTCGTAGCGCACTGGGAGACTACCTGGCTCTTTACAACTGCCTCGGTCGAAGGATCCGACCTTTTGGGGGAGCCAGACAGTCGGCGCAAGATATACCGCTGCCCTTTGAATATCTTCAAATTTGGTACAAAGTGCGTATCCAGCAAAGGGTTTATCACGATAGAGCTTCGACTGCTTCGGCGTACACCATTCATGCCCAACCGCCGAACGGTCATTGGAAATATGGTCGCTACGATGCAGCTATTCTGCAGGTGGATGAGGGTCATGACTGGCCAGACAGCGGCCTCACAGGTTTTTTTTTTCGTATGTACCGTAGTGGAACTAATCCTAGTGCAGGACATGCAGTTGTTGAAGTCCGTCTCATAATGCGTCCACGTCCTCCCAAGGGAATAAATGTCCCGTGGGCAAACCGCTTTCTTGTCTATGTGCGGCGGTTCGATGTCGTCAACGTTGAACCCTCAACGCACCTACACGTGCTCAAGCGGGCAGTTCGCGCATCTGGATCGTACTTCGGCGATGTATTCCCTCTAGATCAGATCAGCTCCTTTGCTCACGTTGTCCCTCGGTTTGGTGAGACTGCTGACAAGAGGCTAACCTACATGAACAGCTTTCATGCCTCGCAGTCATTTTATTTAAACAGATACTTCGACAAAGATTTTTTCTACACTACCAACCACTGACTCGTGTACGTCTCTTTGATTGGTTTCCCTTCAAGTCAATATCTAGCTCCCTGCACAGACATACTATTCTGAATTTGAAACTTGTTCCTTGAATCCTAAAGTTGATGGTGCCGTATTAGAGAGGCTTGTAAAGGCAAGCGGAGCTGCAGAGAGAAACAGGCATGAGCCATGTTCACTGACCCTTCCAGTGTATTCGTGACATCCGGATATGTCCACAAGGATTGTCTTCGGGTTCTTTGCCCTGTCGGAGGGGGGAAGGCGTGTTACCACTATCAAGGCAGGTTCGGCAACGTCCATATATCGTTGTGTTCATGAGACTACTGTTCAGTGTACATCCGGCGTCATCTTTCCTGCTGCACTCCGTGTCTGATATTCCTTTTCCCCATCATGGTCAGCCTTATGATCTATTTTCCCCTGCATTACACGGCGAGAATTGACAACAACAGAGAGAGGACTATGGCAATCGGCGGGATATACAAGAGTAGGAACAAGTTTACGTCTCCGGTAATATCGGCTTCGCTTGTTCTCTCGTATCGTGGATCCCTCGTTCTCTCACTCACGACCTGCGATGTCCGAGTCATTACCCGTTCCTTGCTCTCGATCAAATTTCTCTACGGTGTTCTCACTTTCTCTTCTCTCCAGTGTTTTGGTTCCTCATCTCATGTACGCTGGCCTTTTTCGCAAGTGGATGGCATGGCACACCGGTCAACAGAAAGAAATGTGTATCCAAAGTGTTTTCTTGTTCCTTTTCTCCCTTGCTTTCACTCTGTCCCCCTTCCGTGAGTCTCACCCCACCGCCGTCCATTTTCTTCCCGGCTGATCTTCATTTCATTCTACCCAGGCTTGCTATTCTTCGTTTATCTGTTCATTTTCATCCACACCGTAAATTTCATCCTCTGTTGTTCACCGCAATAAACGCATGAAGGAGGACTTCTGCTCGAAGGCGATGACGAGCGCTCGCGGAGTGTATAGTCACATACATACAGGGCCTGTGGGTTTTTATAAAGCTATATGAGACATGCGAGCACCGTACCCCATCCACCACCACCAATGGCCGCCTCTACGCTCCTACCACACGACGTCTGGGGTAGGTCCTCTGGCCTCATCACTCCACCCATGTCCACTGCACTTGTCTCGCTGCCCCCCATAACATGCTTCGACCGCCGACCCAGCCAGTGTCTGCCACTCCCATCCACGCTACCCCTCTCTCAAGACGCGTCGGATTCTCCTCTGCAGCGGTACGATGACGACGTTGACGTCTTTGACCCTCCGTTCCAACACAAGCCATTCATACCAGGTGACGCCCCTCACCTCATCGACTGGTTCGACTCCACACTCAAACGGCCCGCTAGCTTCATCGCAGAAAAGACCTGCGAAATGGTCTGCTGTCTCTGGTTCTCCTCCCCCTCTCCTTCCTCCCACATCTCATCGTCACACCAAATACCGAGTCCCACTTACTCACCAGAGATACCGGCTACCACCTCACCACTCCAACTCGCTCCGTCTGCCGCCTTTGTTCAGTACATGCACAAGCTGCTCGAAACGATGCAAGTCGGCCAGTCTGTCATCGTCCTGTCGCTGCACTACATATGGCCTCTCAAGGAACGCAACCGCTTCACGAACGGTCTGCCAGGGAGCGAGTTCCGGATAGCAGTCGCTGCAATGATGATGGCCAACAAGTTTTTGGACGAGTGAGTGCCTATTCGACGCGTCTAACTGCGTGTACTGAACGCGTCGCAGCAACACATACACGAACAAGACCTGGTCAGAGGTGTCCGGTATCGACCTCAGCGAGATCCACAAAATGGGGAGGAGTTCTTGACAGCGGTCGACTTCTCGCTGCATGTGTCCGGCAAGCAGTACGCGTCATGGCTCCATCTACTGAAAGGCCTGGTGCTCGCAAAGGAGACGGAGAGTAGAAAACGGCGCGGAGTACGTGCTCGCTCCTCGCGCCACGGCCGACAGTCACAACCAATGACGTCCATGTCTGTCGCTCGCACATATCGGTGGAGATGCCAGTCGACGGCTTACCGTGCACGCTCCACTTCCCCAATGCAACTCACGAATCCGCCTGCGTCCACGTATCACATGACTCCACCTGGGCACAAAGCGTTCCGCAACCGATGCATTCTCTCCGACCTCGGTGTCTTTCAAGGAGTTGTCACCCCTGAAGCGTCCCACAGGTATGACCCTGCAAATCCCTGAGACCAGTTATCACAACTGCCGAAGTTCTGGTTCTTCGCCACTTGATTCTCTCTATTCACTTGCCAAAATGTCCTTGTCCTCTTCGCTGCATGCACAGAGATCTGCGCAGTCGGCACAGTCTCAACCGAGATCGCGCGTGATCGAAGGCCATCCGCAAACCCTCGTCGCCGCTTACCGTGCGGACCGTCCGGTCAATGTGCCTCAGGCATGATTCATTCTCTGGTCGTAGTATGCACCACGATCTCATTAATTCCACAGAGCTTGTATTATTACTCCCTCGCTGGCTCGTCGATCAACGGTGACTCGGAGCAGCCCAAGGGGAACCGCAAGGCTAGATTGCGGTGCTACCAACCACCCCCGCAAGTCCCGCCACCATCATACACAGTCCAGCAGCCACCGCATACGTCCTTATGGATTTCCAGTCGGCTTCTGTGAGTCCACATGACTCTCATGTGACCCTTGCTGCAACAAGACAGCCTTCACCGCCCCATTTGCACGATGCGATCTGGGCCAGGAAGTTGTCTTCTTCCAACTGCGGGTCTGCACACACGTACAAGAAGGTGTCACCTGTGGAAAGGGACCAATCACTGCAGCTTCCGCCGCTGAGAGGCGACGGAACTTGTGCCGTCCCTTCTGCGCCGTTTGCAAATGCTGGTCCTCCTGGCGTACAGTTCTAAGCAGCATCGTCTACTCCTGCCTGCCAGCACCCGCATCCGTACCGCCGCCATCATGCATCCCACCATCGGAGCTCGCCGGCATATCCTTCGCCGCATACGCGGACTTACGGTCGATAGGTTTCTCGGCCCTACCGTGCACCGTCGCGTCTACTTTTTTTTCACGTTCGTTCGGCATCCGCACATATTTTATTACATTCATTCTCTATAACGTGGCATTTTCTGACTGGCATCCGCATTATATTCCCACTTCTGAGAGAGGACATGGCACCACTGCTTTATTGTACTGCTTTATTGTACTACAGTAATCGTTATCTTTTTTTTTCGTGCAACTTGGTCAGCATTCCATCACTCTCCTCTCCGCAATTTTTGTTCGCACCTTTTTCTATATCATGCGAAACACGTTCTTGGGACTACCTCCATGCTCATAGGCAGTGTAGCATAGGTAGCAGAGTAGCAGTAGGAAGGGCCTCACATATCAAGCGCAAAAAAATCAATGTCTGTCCTCCACATGCAAAACAAAAATGCAGATGAGTTTCACCGGCAGCATATGCACTCAAAAAACTCATGAGGCCCGAGGGGCGATCACCCGTAGCAATGGACGCGACGGCCGCTCTAACCCATTGTGATCCCGTGACTTCATTTGGTGTTATTTGGTTGTGCCTCGTGGTGGTCGTGTGTTATCGGTGTCGCATCTGAGGTCGTTGAGTACATCTGATCACTCCGTTTCCTTCGTGGGGCTTGAGGCGTATGTCTGCGACATTCTCGGCGTCGTCAAGAGAGTCAAACGCTTCAGGTGAGAGTCTTTCTCCCATCGTCTGTGGAGCATCAGCGACCGTACTACCACTGCCAGCACCAGTCTTATGCGGAGTCACTCATACGAGTCGCATCTGCGCTCTGCACTCGATTCCGCTAGCTAATTCAACCATGGCTTAGCCGTGAGTCATCATTTCATCGTCATCCAATAACTTAGACCGTCCCATCCCGCCCCAAATCGACAATCCCTACATGACTCCCTCCACCAGTGGCGACGACTCGTTTTCTCCCCGTATTCATCCGATTTGCCAATACAGTGGACTCCCTCTGCGTCCATGTCAATACTTCTTCATAACTGGAGACGTCGTGCGGCACGGGCAAGATGCTTTCCATTCTGCAGATCACAAAGCCTTTCTGGCTCTCCTCGAGTGCGTGCCCCTCTTTTCCCTTCCTTCCCCTCCTCACCTGTGACCAGCCTCTTCACACGACCTCCGCACAACCCTTTTGCCCCTCTACGACCACCTCCCCTACTCCCTTCTCGCCCATTTCCCTCGCCCGTACTCACATCCCTCCCGGCCACCCTCTTCTCTCTCTTTCGCCACCTCCTCATTCCATCCAGCCACTTCGATCTCCTACATCAAACACGATTCTCCATCCACGCTGCCCTACCTAAGTCTCTCCCTTCGAGTCTAACACGCAGCTGCAGAAGTATGGGAATACGGTTGAAAACGAAGGCGAGGGGGATGGCGCTGGTATTGATGGCAACGGAGTTGAACGACGTGGATGCTAACTTTTGTCTGCAAGGTATGTTCGTTCGCTCTCACGCATGGTTCGCCCGTTTGTAATTATACGCATTATTTTTTCCAGTCTGTGTCACACGCTACACACGACATCTTCATCTATCGTTCCCGCCGTCATTGATTATCGCCTTTCCGGCTCTCCATCCGCGTCCTCCAGCGACGGTCAGTTGCTCTACATCCTCGGATGAACATACACCGCTCTCCGCCACACAACATTTGAATCTCGTACAGCGCCGACTCTTGGAGAAAATGCCTGATTCACACCATCCCTTCGATACTGTGCAAGTAACGAAACATCCGTCATTGAAGTTCTTCATCCTCCACCGCTCAATGCTGGGGGGCTGGCTTTTGCATTGCTCGGCAGATTCGTTGCAGCGGATGGAGTTTTTTGTCCGTCCTCACCCCAAGAGTGTTAGGTAAGATGAGAACGTGCACCTGCTAGCAGTGATTTATGTAGCTGTAGTATTCCAGTCCGCTGACTTTTCAAGGCCGATAATGCCTGAGCGTGTTCTCGGTCCTGTCCGAACACGTGCTGATTGAATTAGTTCTAGTACGTTATTTGTCATCTTGTAGCTCGACTATTGCTGAACATTGTCTTGTGGTCACCGTCAGTCACCTCAACGCCGGTGTCGGTATGGTTAGGCGTGGCAATGCACAAACCAAAGAAACAGTCGTTAGCGGTCCTACCCGTCGATCGACACGACCTACTGCTGGCCGAGGAGGCGCTGTCGCCCAACTAGAGAAAGTGGGTAAGGCGGTGGAGACTCCGCACAGGCAACCCAAGCCACAGGTCGTACTTTCCAACGACGAACGTGTCAATCCCATGGCACCTACCACTCGTCGTGGAAGGAGGACCCCGCGCAGTGCGCGTACAACTTCTCAAGCCCAGGTAAGCTGACATGCCAAAACAATGATTCGCTCCAGCCTAACTCTGCTAGGACCAACACACGTATACGTCTAGCGGGGTGGAGGGTTCAAGTTCCCGCTTTGGGCTGCGGACTGATGGCTCGCAGCAGCCCTCCTTCGTTGGTACGCAATCCCTACAAGATTATGAGCAGAGCCGTACCAGTTCGGTGCATGTTTCCACTGGAGGTGCGTTGGAGTCATCTCAGAAGGTGCTCGTGCCCGTTCTTACCATCGAACCACAGGCCCTTCTTCCGTGACTCAGGGCTGCGACTCGGCGCCGACGGAGAATCGTCGTCGGATTGGTTCTTTCCCAAACACATCCCGAGGTAAAGCTGTGGCTGGAAGACAGAGGTTAGATCGTCGTAGTGGTGGTAACCTATCTGCCGTTCCCGAGGCAGACAACTCCCAAGAATCAGACACGAACGGCGGTAATGGTGGCCGTGAAGATGTTCGAGATAGCGGTGATCTATTCGACAACTCTCAAGTTGATAGATTCGATACTGAGCGGTACTCCGAGCAACGTTGGAGCGACGACGAGCAGAATGCTTTGGCCAGCGCAGAGGTCCGCTCTGTTGACGAGACAAATGCTCAACAAGATGCACACCTCGGCTTTTTTGGAGGCGGGTGGTGGTCCTTATGTCGTTTCATACCGTACTTACTTTTCCTCTTCAGCACTGGACACCAACACCCGCCGGAGTGATGACATGCCGTCTCCGCTGACTTCACCCACTACTGAACTGTTGCAGACTCAGCCACTACCGGGCACAACTTCGAAGCATCCCACTCAGCAGCGCCAGCATCCTGTCCAGAGTGTACCTTCTCAGGGAGGCTTGCCATCCCGGCTTCCACGCAATTCGCATTCTCAGTCTGTGCGCGAGCAGCATGCTCTTCCCCGACTTCCTTCTTCTCGGGGAGGCGTTTCCTTACGTCTCGCGGCTACCTCTCATCAGTCAGAACAGGTCCGGTCAAACATGCCACAGCTGAATGTTTCCCAGAATCGGGAACGTTCCCGAACACCAACACCTGTTTTATTGCGTAGTTCATCTCCCGTCGTGTCCCATCATACTCCAGGTAGGCAAGCTGTTGGTGCCCGAAGGGATGGTATCCACGAGACCCGCGAAGCTAACCAAGAGGTATATACTACATTATTGTTGATTACTGGCGCGACTACCATGACCCACTAGCCCGGAATCGACTACGATGTGCTTGGTCGGCATCATAGCCTAAATCGTCGTCGAAGATCTCCCTCGCCAACCTATTTAAATGATGTACATCGTGGCCACACGTCCCAGGATCGCCGCCCCTCGAAGAAGACCCGCCCCGATGCAATGTCGTCTGGCCAACAATTGGCTGCAGAGGAGCTGATGGATGCAGACAATGCAAAGGCCAACTCTGGTAAGGGCAGTGCGCGTCTAGGGCGTGCACGGAACACTGTCGTTGTGAAGCCGACAACACTGGTGTTCTACCCTCCATTATGGACCAAACTACTTGACGAGGCCAAGGCAAGGATCCGGCTTTACGTTGCCACTGAGGAACCTTTCCTTAGGCTCGAGACTGCTGTTGATGGTCAGTGTAGTGAAGAAATAATTGAGCTGGTGGTCAAATACCAGGAAGACCGGAGTGAGCTCGAGGCAGGTAAATATATTCCTCGTGATACATTTTTGTGGTCCGTTCTCAACGTTTTCCTATAGGCTTCTACCCGCAGTACAAGAGGTCTATGGCACGGATGGTAAGTGGCTGTGCACTACCCGTTCTCACTGTTTGAGGTTGCAACAGTTATTCAATGATACGCAAACATTCCGGAGCGAAATCAAGAAGGTTGCTGTCCGGATCGTTCCCATCGAGTATAATTTGTCTGCCCCCCAAAGTGCTACAACCGAACGTGAGCGGCTTGATGCAGTCAAGCAAAAGGCCACCGCGCTTCTCGAGGGAGCTAAATTCCTGCGAGGAGAGTGCGACAGTCTCGTATGTACAATCTCTTCTAGCCTATGTAGCTGACCAACCGTGTTAATTATTAGGGAAAAGCCAGTAATTTTGCACACCCTGCCCTACGGAATATCTGTCTCGGAGTCTACTACAGTAACAGCGTAAAATCCCTCCGTCAGTATGTCGAGTTTCAGCACTTTGTCCCGTACAAGGCTCTGGCCCTTGCTGCCGCTATCGTGAGTTAATTGATCATTCAGCTCAGATGCTAACCATCGTGTTCCCCTAAAGGTTCATAGCGTTCTTTTGACATACGAACGGCATGGCTTCTCTAAGGCGGAATCACTCAATGTGGGTGAACTCGAAGACTCGTACCAGAGGCTCCTTGCCTTAATGGATACTGTTGCTCTCGATACGTACCACGGCCCAAAACTCAGTGCCATGTTGGAGGATTGGGCACAAATGGGAATGTAAGTGTTCGTATACGAGCTCGCAGATGTAATCTTATTAGTTTTGCAGGACTGGGTTTGTTGCCAAAGATCCGGTTACAGTGAAGCAGGGGGGTTGGGAAGTAATTCTAGACTAGTATCGTTTCTAATTTGTGTCGGTCGATATGATCATGATTGCAATAGCAAGCTTCCGGTGATCATTTACATTCGGAGTGTGGACAGCATCAGACAGTTCAGGTCTATCCATACAGTAGTAGACAGTGTAGGCCCTCTGTATCGTAATTGACAGTACCGGGTTGCTGTACAGTGAATGGAGAGTGTGGGGCTACCGTACAGCGATAGACAGTATGGGCTGCTGTACAGCGCCCGACAGCGAGAGGCCTCCGTACAGCGCCCGACAGCAAGAGGCCTCTGTACGGTGATTGACAGTTTTCCCGGTCCGGGACTGTGGTACAGTGGTTGACAGCGCTTCTGGGCGGAGCCGCAGCGCAGCGGCTGACAGCGCTTCAGGTAGCCGAAGTAGTTGACAGCGCTTATTAGACTTCGCAACTGTAGAGCACGGCACAGATAAGGTACAGTTCTAATATTATACACGGAGCTGTACAGCGCTGTTACCTAACTGTGGGGCAACCGGACAGTGGGGGACCTTGCTGTCACGCTGTAGCCGCTGTACAGCGCTGTACAGCGCTGTACAATACTTGACTGATTTGCTGATGATAATCGCAAATTGCGAGGCGGAAGGTTGCTGAAGCTGAAGAAGAGACTCCGATGTTAGGTACTTGCTTATTGAACAACTTTCTCTTTATTTGACTAAGGCGGAAATGGCGGATATTGCTCAGAGGCACGGAGTGTATCTTCCTCGCACTCGACAACTTCTTTGATGACCTCCACTTCCACGATCTTAACATCCTCGAACCCCGCTTCAATGCCTTTCTCCTCGTACTCAACGGGCGGGAGGGACTAGCGTGACTTGGCATGCGTGAGCCTTTGATACTTTCATCATCTTCACTCTCCAGATAGTCATTATCAGACATCGTCAACATCGAATGGAAATCTTCTCTCAACTCCCAAGGGGTCGTCATGCCAATACTCATGCGCGCATCGTGGTAATCTTCCGCGCGTTTCGACACCAGTTTCCGTAGCGCCGTAAGTCACTCTCACTCTCGTTTGCTTCGTCAGTGATCGAGAGTGCGCCAGGCACACCAACGTTTCGAATGGTAGTGTCGCTGCTCTCGTTTCCAGTGGACAGACCAGATAAGTCTGCTTGGGTGAGGGTCGTGTGGCGCGGAGCGGGAGAGCATGCACGCGAGAAGGCACCCGTCGGCGTTGGAGATGTCTGGACTTGGGATTGACTGGTTTGAAGAGCAACAGGATGCACACTGATCTTCATTTCGGCCACAGCGTGCGATGCCGTTGCCCCCGCGCGTCCGATAACGAAACCTTCGGGCTGGTCTGTTCGACAAGACATTTCCGATGTTCCAACCACAGGCGCAGCGTCGACCTGAATACCTCCTCTCTGGTCTCCGGTGATGACACGGTTGAAGGGATTGCAAGCGTCACATCATCAAAATCGGTCTGGCATGCAACTTGTGCAACCTCTTTTTCCGAAATCAACATCTCATCCTCCAAAACGGAAGACACGCTACTACCCATCTCCAGAGCAAGGGCAGCCGATAGAGACTCCGGCTGGCCGACAAGCGACAACGGGCGAGTCTCTTGGAAGGCAGCACCGCCCCACGACCGTCATTGAGGAGCACCCCCACGCACGGAGCGAGAAAGGACGGACTGGCGGAGTGGGTGTTATTGCCTGTGTGTTGTGTTCTTTCCATTTGTCTGCGACACTGTTCTCGGTGACGTTGATTGGGCATCGTACCGTGTCCTTTGGGGGCAATCTACATTGGGGCGGGGGAGGGGCCTATATAATAGACAAGTCACCCATGTTCTCCATCTGGTACGTCACATTCCGAGGTCCTCAGTTGACAATCGTCGTGCTGGTTATCTAGGCTTATCATTGTCCTCGACCTCCATGTGGTGTCTAGGGAGGAAGAAAAAATAGGTAATCCAACTGCCGCACCGTCCCTTGCTCAGCCGCCTGCTGCTGCTGAGTCGAGACCCGTTGTATCTGCGCCGGCCCATCAACCTCCGTCTCCTGCTACAGTTGAGCCAGTACTGGCTCAGTCTCGTCCTGCCACAAGCAACAGACCAGGAAGAACGATATATCCCATCGAGGGTCTTACCCCCTATCAAAACAACTGGACCATCAAGGCCCGTGTCACGTTCAAATCCGAGGTTCGGACCTGGAGTAATCAACGTGGAGATGGAAAGCTCTTCAATGTCACTTTGATGGTTTGACTAAGGCGGAAATGGCGGATATTGCTCAGAGGCACGGAGTGTATCTTCCTCGCACTCGACAACTTCTTTGATGACCTCCACTTCCACGATCTTAACATCCTCGAACCTCGCTTCAATGCCTTTCTCCTCGTACTCAACGGGCCGGAGGGACTAGCGCGACTTGGCGTGCGTGAGCCTTTGATACTTTCATCATCTTCACTCTCCGCCGGATAGTCATTATCAGACATCGTCAACATCGAATGGAAATCTTCTCTCAACTCCCAAGGGGTCGCCATGCCAATACTCATGCGCGCATCGTGGTAATCTTCCGCGCGTTTCGACACCAGTTTCCATAGCGCCGTAAGTCACTCTCACTCTCGTTTGCTTCGTCAGTGATCGAGAGTGCGCCAGGCACACCAACGTTTCGAATGGTAGTGTCGCTGCTCTCGTTTCCAGTGGACAGACCAGATAAGTCTGCTTGGGTGAGGGTCGTGCGGCACGGAGCGGGAGAGAATGCGCGCGAGAAGGCACCCGTCGGCGTTGGAGATGTCTGGACTTGGGATTGACTGGTTTGAAGAGCAACAGGATGCACACTGATCTTCGTTTCAGTGGACTAGAGCTGGAAAGTAGCGAACTGTAAGATGCCGACTTGCGGAGCACGTTGGCATAAAAGGGATCCATGCCATCGACGCTTGTGCGTTTTGAAGGAACGGCGAGAGGAGAAGGCGAGCTTTGAATAGGGTCGGGTTGATGTTCGTCTCCTTCCCCTTCGGAAAGCTCGGGATCAAGATCATCCGTGCCATCTTGGAACTGACCAGGAATAGACGGTACAGGAGGTGGAGGTGACAGCATCAGATCCGCTTCCCCAGCATAATCTGAGGAAGGGGTACTGGCTGCGTTGCCGAGTCGATGGCACAATCCACCTCCGCGACCTCGGCGACCTCTTCCGCGAACGCTACGGAAAGGTGTGACCTTGCGCTTCAGCTTACTCTCAATTGAAGCAGTATTGTCGTCGTCAAACATCGCATCTTCCGGAGGTTCGTTTTCGTCGTGCACGTAGCCGGATGAAGCCTTGTAGTCAATGCGCATTTCCTTCTCGCGGTGAATGGAACCTGTGAGTTTCTTGATCTGCCTCTGAGCATGTTGCAAACGTTGTTGCAAGTCTTCGATTTCCTTACTAGGGTGGTTGGCAGTTTGGAAGGGGCGAGACGGCGATGGGTCGGGAGAGATATCGGCAATGTCTTCAAAATTCTCCGGTTGGAAAACTGCAGAAGAATCCATCTTCCTCCGATTGGTAGATGCACCGTCAGTGGTAAAGACATCGTCTACTTCGGACGCGACAGGCGTCAAAAAATCTTGCGCACTCGCAGCACCCGGGGTGAGAGGAGACCCATACTTAGGACCAAACTGACGGTTCGCCTTAGCAACTTCGGCCTTCATCGCATCAAGAGCGGACTGCAAATCAGATTTATCATGCTGCAGACCTGCAGCATACTTGCGGGCTTGAGCAAATTCGGTCTCGTGTTTGGCTTTGAACTCGTCCAAGGCACCCTGGATGCACTCAGCCTTGTTCTCGTGCTGGTCCGCCGACTCCCGAGTAGAGTTGAGAATTTTGGTCAGTCGTTTGTGCTCGGATTCGAGACGTTGAGCAGCAGTGGCCTGCTTACAGAAGTTCGGAGATTGCAGAGCCTCCTTGGTGAATGGGACAAGGCTATTCAGGACATGAAGGAGGAAAAAGATGACCTCGAAAAGACTGTCGGGTCTCTGCGTACGGCGATCCGTGCACAAGAGCAGAGTTCAGACAAGTTCAGGGAGGAAAACTGGAACTCTGCAAGAACTTCGCTCACAACTATCCGACTCCCGGAGCACCAATTTCGAAAGCGAATTCAACATCGTCTGCATGCTCAATCTTTCAAGAAGTCGACTGATATTGGCGACACGTAGGTTGATTCCAAGAACTCCCACCTCGACTAAACAAACGTTTTCCGTTTGTCTGCTGCAGCAGCATACTTCCTCTCCACCCCTCTTCACACAAAACTACCTATGGCTCTGCTGGGTATGAATGCGCCGGTTTGCCCCAAACCCGTCGATGTTCTGATTCTCAAATATATCCATTCCCTATGCAACAATATTTATACTCTAATACTACAAACCAACGCGTCCTGGGGTGCCCGGAGGGCCGGCGTATTTACAACCATTGTTTTCTACTTATAGTAGCTTACTATGCATCACTCAATAGGAACGTAACGTCGATAATTTTGTCGTTCTGTCTGGAAAGTCCTCCGAGTCCTCTTGTGAGTCCTACTGCATTCTTTCATCGATGCCTGAGTGTCCGAGGTGTCTCAGAACCTTCCCTACGGCAAGGGGTCTCACATACCACCGGTCTCAACCGCGATCTTTTTGTAACACGGTCCATCGGGAGACTGTAACTGTTCATGTTTCGAACGCTCCAGAAGACACTGCGCTAGCTGACGATCCATGCCCGTTTTCCCCCTTTCAAGCACAAGATGAGGATTTTGATATGCCGATACTCGATGCGGAACCACCAATGGAGCATCCATCCTTCCTGATGGCTGACGAGCGCACGGACCCCGAGGAAGTCCTTCAACTGAATACCAATGATAAGTTGGGTCGTATTCTCGATGTCTTTCGCGGCGCCGGAGAGATTTTTGATGGAGGACAAACATTTCTAGCACGATTTCATCTCGACATCTATGCTTCCCGCCGCCAGCAGAATCTTTATTACCCTTTTGCTAGCCTTGGTGATTGGGAGATCGCGAACTTCCTTCTCACATCCAGACTTAGCATGAGAGCTATTGACGAATTCTTGTCATTGCGTCTGGTGAGTCTGTCGATACTAATTCATCCGTTTCCATCGCTTAACACTTATTTAGACGAACTCTCTTCCTCTCTCGTTCTCTACCGCCAAAGAACTTCGCTCCCGTGCCGAAATCCTCCCGTCCGGACCGCGCTGGAATGCTCGAGTTGTCCCTACCACCCACCCGACGAAAAGTCCTGTCACTCTTTACTACCGTGACTCGTTGGACTGTGTAGAGTCCTTATTCAACCATCCCCTCTTCGCGCAAACGATGGACTACTCGCCTTTCCGCCTGTTCACTACTGCCGAGCATATTGTGAGAGTATTCACGGAGTGGATGAGTAGTGACGGTGCATGGGATTTGCAGGTATGAATTATTCTTGCTCTTGAACGCAAATATGTAACACGTTTACCTCCAAGTTGAAATTTCCCGAAGGTAGTACGTTGTGCGGTGTTATTCTGTCATCGGACAAGACACACATCACAAATATGTGCGGCGGGAAAGTTGCCCATCCCCTCCTGATCAGTCTCGCAAACATTCATATGGACATCAGGAACAAAGGGTCATCACATGCATTCCTACTCCTGGCACTAATGCCAATTCCCGCATTTACACATCCTGCTACCCGAATATGCTCCGTTCTCGAGGCGCGTCTCTTCCATCACTGTCTAGACATTGTCCTCGAACCCTTGAAACAGGCCGCTCGTTTTGGAAGGATGATGTCAGACCCCGTAGGAAATCTACGTTATTGCTTCACCCCATTGGTCTCATACATCGTTGACACACCAGAGGCATGCATGCTGGCATGCGTACGAGGACGCACCTCACCGGTAACCACTGCCATGTATAAGGACTTTGGAGATCCGGACCGTCATCCACCGCGTACAGCTGCCCTCACCCTCGCCCAACTCCAGTCTATCCAATGTAACGTAAATGAAGTTGAACGGTACTTTGCCGCATGCGAGGATTTTCGACTTAGTGGTGTATTGCACCCTTTTTGGCGTGACTGGCTATACGCTGATCCCTCTCAGTTTCTCACTCCGGAAGCTCTGCATCACTGGCATCGCCAGTTTTGGGACCATGATATGCAATGGTGCAAGCACGCACTGGGGGCTGGGGAGCTGGACTTCCGGTTCTCTGTGTTGCCTCCAATCGCCGGCTTTCGTCACTTCAATCAAGGCGTGACGAAATTGAAGCAGGTTGGTGGGCGTACACAAAGAGACGCGCAGCGATACATCGTAGTCGTTATCGCTGGATTCCCTCAAGTGGATGTAGTTATAGCCGTTCGGGCTCTCATGGAATTCCGGTACCTTGCCCAAGCTCCTGCCATCACTTCTCAAACGCATGATCGTATTTCAGCCGCTCTCAAGACCTTCCATGACCACAAGCATGCCATAATCGATGCTGGACTACGTTGCGGCCAGACCACTGGGGCCGCCCTCGACCACTGGGAGATCCCGAAGCTAGAGTTCATGCAGAGTGTCGCACCAAGCATCCATCAGGCGGGCGCTGTTATACAATGGTCAGCTGACACTACCGAGCACGCCCACATCGAAGTTGTCAAAGATCCAGTAACCACGACGAACAACCAGAATTACGACTCACAGATCTGCCGCACCCTTGATCGTGACGAAAAGTGTCGCCTCTTTAGCACTGCTGTCTCACTCTCTGAGCGAACCGACACTCATAATAGCCTCGCAGGGGACGATTCCGAGACTGACGTACTCGATCATAGTGATCCGAACATGGCGGACAGTGCAGGTGACGACGCCATCGGCAATATTTTACAGGATCTATGGTCATCCGACCGTTCACCAATTTGCTTTTTTGATTCCGCCGAGAAGCTCTCCAATGCCCCTCTTGGTTCTGTGCCCAGGCCACTCCGCACGTTGGCTATTGGCCGCACCGCGCTCCGACTCAACTACAAACTGTCGATACGCCGCATAAGTATCGATGATGCTGCAGATACTTTCAGTCTTCCTGATCTTCGCGGAGCATTGAGCGACTATTTAAATCGTGAAGGGTCCTTTTGCCAAAACTTTCACTCCTTCGGACACCAACGAAGATCCTCGCCAAACTCTCCCCTCCCCTTCAACGATCTCCACATCTGGTTCAAGGTTCGCGTGCAGCAGCGAACGTATTTTGATTCAACAAAGTTCTCCTCAGCGTTCACTATTAACGCTCACCCACCAGACCGCCACTGGAAGTTCGGCCGATATGATGCTGCCATTTTGAACACAAACCCTCAATATAAATGGCCGCTGAGTGGTTTAGCGGGTATGATCTGCGTCTCTGATGAGGGCTTCTAATATTGACGTGCTTTTGTGGAACAGGACACAATGTCGTTCTCATCCGACTGATCATGTCACCACTATCTCCGAGAGGTACCACAATACCTTGGGCTGATCGTGCTCTCGTCTACGCTGAACGACTGGATTTAGTTCAGCAAGCCCATGGTCTCGTTGACCATGCGACTGGTTTACATGTACTGCAGAGGGCAGTACGCGCATCGGGTACACCTCTTGGCGAGGTATTTCCACTAGACCAGATCAGATCTTACACTCACATTACCCCTCGTTTTGGTGCTGCTGCTGATAACCGACTTAGTTCTGCTAATAGTATCCATTTTGCTCAGTCGTTTTTCTTGAACAAATACTTTGACAAGGACTTTTTCTATGCTATCACGTAGTTGCTCTAAATAGTCTGTCAGCACACTCGACCTCCCACATTCACACCTCGAAAAAAAATGTTAAATGCTCTCCTCGACGGACCTTTGAGAGTTTAGGGATAATTAGGAAATACATGCTGTGCTGCATCATGCACCCCGCCTTGCTTCAGCAATTCTGTATGCGTATTGCTGCAATGTCGACGTCCATTTTCACTGACGAATTCTCTAAGTGTGCTACCATCAAGTACACCTCTTTCTCGTCCTGCTCAAGTGCCCCCGATCTTCTTTGTGGTCGGTACTTACCTAGCGGATAAGGAAGACCTCAAGGCTCTTCGCGAGGCCATTTCTCGATCACATCCCACCGTAAGCCCTCGTCGGGCTTATCACTGTTGGTACCATGGTATACCGTCCACCGAGGTTAGCGGATAATAGTGGACGTGCAACAGACTCAAGTCCACAAACTCGATATACCGAACGCAGTCCATCCTCGTCTTCCGCAGTGGTAAGGAATATACTCCGAGAAAATTCAGAAGTCGCTTGGATTGAGCACACCAGTTCGAGCTGCTCCCCATTCCTGCCAGCCCATGCCTCGGCGAGCGTTCGATGCTGCCCGGTCTTTACTCCCGATGCAACAAGTGGAATTCCGGTGAGAATCCCTCCTGCACGATTCTTGGCCCGTCGTGAATGAGAGACGTCTGTTGTGATGCGCAGAAGTTGCTCTGAGTGTCGCGGTCGGATTACTACAGGTGAGTATACTTGTTTTACTGGGTTGTAACCTCTCGCTAACCCCCGAAGATGACATACTACCCCGGCACAGGCTCTCGAACCATGCTATTCGATGGTGGTCCTGCTATGGAGAGTCCTAGAATGATGGTGAGCAACGAGTTGAAAGACTCCCACCACGACATCGAACGAGCATCAAGCGTTACAAGCATGCTGTGAAGGTAGGGTGACTGTCGCATGAAGAGCCTCCCTTCTCATTGGTTCCTTAATTCTATGAAGCCTCGCGAAACGGGCCTCCAACGGCGGGCGTGTAGTCGACCTCTTCGCTGGCTGCTTAGATCAACTCGGATTGCTGGAGATGAAGTCCCCACCCAACTCCACCAACGGCGTCATGTTATCGGGCAAACCTCCGCGTGCCAAAGACCAAGTGCCGTCAGTCCGCAGACAGATGATCAACAGCTGTGTATTTCGAAGTGGTTACTCTGGCTGGGTAAGTGCTTCAGCCAGGCTCCTGGGGTTTGATTCAGTTCATGACGCACTATCAGCATTCCTCTGGACAGCGGCACTTACGTGTCACGACCATTGTGCGTAACTTTACGACGGCAGGATCACCAAGCATTGCAACTTCGTTGGACCAGGAGGCTGCCGCCATCTTGATGGTCAGAATAGCAGCGTTTTAAGCCGAGATCGACGGTTCGTCCGATGTGTCGCATTGGCTGGAGTGGATGTTGATTCGGCTTTGCCAGAAGTTTGCCGATGACGGGAAGGGGGACCCAGCAAGCTTCAGACTGTCGGATAACTTCAGCATTTACCTGCAGTTCATGTTCTATCTCCGGAGGAGTCAGTTTTTACAGGTATATAACAATAGCCTTGACGGGCAGCTTCCTATGGGTTTGTGCGAAGCTTTCTCCCTACAGGCAGTGCAATAACGGGTGGCTGTAGACGTATCCTTAACGAGGAAGACGCAAATAACTCGCTGATCATGGTTCTGCCCACTTTCGACGTTCTACCACAGCCAGTGTTACTTGATAATGTTTCCATCAAACCACGTCGATATATGGCACAGCAGCGGGCACCGGTACTGGTCCTGCGATCTTCACGGACGATGTCAGCCTCCAAGTATTCATGGAACACCATAACCGTCTCGTACGTATATCTATCCACCCCGCTTGACACGCTCTTCATGTTGTTCGTTTCTAAAATGTTTTTTCCCCTCTGCTTTATTTGTGAATCGTGACAGTACCCGGTCCATCTTCCTCCTCTCTTCGTCTTGACTCTGACTCGCTGACCCCGGCTAACACCATGGGCGAGCACTCCTACTCATCCGCTCCCTATGCCACCCCGTCTCTTGGTTGTTCATATATGCCGCCGGACAACGGCATCTCTCCCCTGCCGTCTACAACATAATTAATGTGAGTTATCCTCGGACCGCCTCAACTCCGACAGGCACAGCCGTGGTAGTGGTGCTCATTCACTAGCCTCACTTCACAGCATGCCTTACGCAGCCACTGTCCCCTGCTCTTATCCCTTCGACCCAGTCGGTCCTCCTGCCACTCGCTTGGCAACCTCGCAGGAAGTCTCGCACAGCAAGGGAGAGGGGGCGTCGAGGAGAGATTCGACACCGGCGAGATGCCGAAGGGGATTGGATTTCTTTCACATCAAATGAAATCCCCGTTTGATGTCCTTTTTTCCAAGCACAGAAGGCTCTCACAAGGGACTAGAAATTCCGATCACAACACGAGGCAACACGCCCCTCCCCCCTCTCTTGCCTTGTAAGGAAACTCGTAGCCGCATTGGGACCAGATAGGAAGGATATAACAATGGAATCAAATCCGTGTCTTGTTCCTCTCCCCAGCCCTTCCAACCTTTGTACCCGCGTCTCCTTCCCCGTCCTCCCTCCCGCCTGCCTTTTACTTTTCTTTTCATCTTTTCCCCTTCCTTCGCTTGCATGCAGGTCTTATTGTGTGGCCGGGTCATGTCAGACAGCCCTCACGTAAGTCCTGTTGTTGTTTTTGTGTTGCAGCTCTTGTCGACGCTAGAGACAATACCATCCGTTAGCCTCATAAGCGCCGCGGTGCCCTTTATTGCCGTCTTCTGTGCAAACATCGTCCCACTCTGCCTACCTTCAAACCGACGCTCTCCTCGCCATGGACTCCACCTTGATCGAGCACCGCCGCAGCCCCAGCTTCATTGACGCCCCCTTTGGCTATGACTCCCTCAACCTTGAACCCTACCTCCAATACCCTCAGTCCCCTTACGGCATCTCCATGATGGCTTGTAAGTCTCATTAACTATCAGGATCTACCATCAGGACTATATTTGCCTTACATCGCGCGACAGCGCTAGGTCATCCTCCTCATCCCCGCGGCTTGATTTTGACTCGCTGAACTTGGCCAACACGATCGGCGAGTACTCCTACTCATCCGCTCCCTACGCCATCGCCTCTCCTGGTGGTCCATACACGCTTCCGGACAACAGCATCTCCCCCCCTGCTGTCTACAACATCAGTGCGGGCGAGTTGTCCTCGAACAGCCTCAACTCTGGCAGGCGCAGCGGTGGTAGTGGTACTCACTCGCCAGCCTCAGTTCACAGCGTGCCTTATGCAGCCGCCGTTCCCCAATCCCACCGCTTCAACCCAATCGCCCCTCCTGCCACTCTCTCAGCAACCAAGTCCGCTCGCAGGAAATCTCGCAACGATGACTCTGACAATGAAGACAAGGAATTCCAGCCCGCGGCTAGCAACTCTGGCAACAACGATGCTCGCCGTGTGACCATCCGCAATCAGCGCATCGAGTCGGAGCAGAGGCGTCGCGACGAACTCCGGGACGGTTACCGCCGACTCACGGATGCCCTTCCGGTCTCCAACCAGAAGTCAAGCAAGGTTTCCCTCCTCGATCGCGCCACCACTCACGTCAAGTACCTTGAGATGACCGTCAAGCAACTTTAGGCAAGACTCCAGCAAGCAGAGAACGAGGTACAACGGCTTCGTACGTGAGTAGCCATGTCTTCACCTCTCATGACCGACCGCTAAGTAATTGCATGTTAGTGTCGACGAGGCGTTGATGCTTGGCACTGCCGAACAGAGACAGGCCGCTGCTGCTGCCGCTGCCATCGCCGCCATGTCGCAATAATCACAACCAAACATCTGATCGTTTACCTGACAGGGCTATCGCTAGACAAAATCTGCAGACTCCCATCGGTCAGTTTACTTATTGCTTTTCCTAGCACTTTTCACGAACACCCGCAGCAGCCCCTTGGTGTTCTTTGGCTGTCCGCGACACTCGCCACCATCCGAACTTCAGATTTGGAGGTGGCCCCTTGGCTACACCAATTGCTCGCAACGTGTTCCCGTGTTCCAGGTTGGCCAGTGGTGGGCCTGTTGACGAGTCACGTGTGCTTGAGCTGGAGTGATCAACTCGACGATGAGGAATTGGAACCCACAGGTTGTCGCTTGTCGATCTCCGCCAGCTCTGCATACCTCCAATATGCACTTGCAGGCAGCGACCACTTCGCTGTGGTTGCGTACCTCGTCCGTGCCAACACACTGGGATTCATCTTCGTACCCGCAACCTCCGACGTCTACCGCATCGGCTTGGTGTCCCATGTATATCTCGAGGACTACTTGCATTTGCTCTCACGCCTCCATCACGAACTGATCCTCTCATCTGCCCTCACTCCATGACATGTACCGCTCTCTTACCCTCCCCCTCCCCAGATTTTTCGAGCGAGAAAAGTGCCCTGACTGCCCTTCCCTATCGCACCCATTGGCTTGATGTGGGCTGTGTGTCACTCACAAGTCGAGGATATGGTTGCGTAATTGTAGTCCACTCGACCGTGAGTTAATGTCGTTCCCTTGCTTCTCGTACCATGGTCCGACCGTCTACTTCAGTGGGCTCCCCCCTTCACCAGTTCAACCTTTGATGGAGGGCCGCTTGAGTAGTACCTAAGTCCGGCCATTGTAGTAGCCTATCAGAGGGACGGACTGTCATCAGGACCAGTCGGAACCACTCGGGTACCGTCGGTTACCATCGGTTACCACTTGGTACCACTGCCGACCTTGCGGAAGAGTTTTATGTAAGAGCAACAGCATCCCCGGTCTGGCCTGTTGCTTCCTGCCAAGTAACCCCCACCCGTCCCAGAATGCCATCGGGCAGAGGCCGTCGGGCAGAGACGAAAGGTGGTGACACCGTGGACCCACCGCTACCTCAAAATCACCCTGTGGCTTCTTCTAGACGTTCGACACGGGTTACCGCCGGCCAAGGTGGTCATGTTATACAGCTGGAGAAGGTGGGGCTTGCCGTTGAAGCGCGAAGGCGGCCGCCCAAGCCATTGCACCAGATTCCTGAGGATGAGCCTGTCAATGACATGGCTCCAGCACCACACCGGACGAAGAAAGCTACTCGCAAGGTTACTAGAGAGTCCAAGAATGGAGTAAGCTTCTCCACCATCAAACATCTGCTAGCTAATGTGCGTGTAGGGACTCGGCGCTCCTCCCAATAACGTGCCAAGTGATCAATCAAGTCAACTACCTGCGTCACAGGACGAGCGACCTACCGTACCAGAGGGTGTCTCACAAACTTCACTGACATCCTGCCCGTCAGGTAGTCGCTTCGGCCTCCAGCTCGAAAATCCAGCTGCGCCTACTTATGTTGGCTCGCAAACAATTGACGCCTACGAACGAGATAGTACAAACAACAGCACGTTGTCTCGCACGAAGAAAGGTGGGTTTGATACCATTGTTACAAGTCTTGAAATGGATGCCGTATTTCCCCAGTTACCCAACTAAATCCTACCGCACGTCCTCAATCCGGCCGGTCTCGCGCCGCCATTCGAACCCCTCAAGGACTACCAACGGCCGCTCCATCACGCCCCCCAGCCTACAAGGTTTTACCTCAAAAGCAACCTTCTCTATCTCCATCTGCGGAGGACGTCCAGCATCAACCCAGTAGTCCGTTGACACTTCCGAGCTCTCCCGAGGTGCTTCGGTCTTCCGACAATGAGAACCCTGAAGACAGGGTATTTGATCCGATAGATTTGGACGAATGGGCCGAAGACCACATTGATCCATCTGATCGTAAGTAATTCCTGACTATCATGTAAATCACGCTGAGTATTCGATTAATGGTGGTAGATGATGTGAATTATGAGAATAGTGACGCCGACAAGAGGAAAGAAGATGAAGTTGCGAGGCATGATGATGTCGATGATCACGCGGATGACCATTCAGATGACCGACAGCCCGGCTTCGAGACCGCGATGCCTGCTCGCCAGCAGAACTCATCGCAGGTATTGATCCCCGCCGCACATGTTTCGTCTCGCCAGCCGGGCTCTTTGTTTCCGAATCATCATCAAGTTCGTACTTCTGCCCAGTCTTCTCAGCTGCACCTCCCTCCCGCTGCTCGGGCCAGTCGTCCCAGTCAGCTGCCTGCTCCTTCGGGGGGTTGTCCTCAGCCGTGTGCTCCAATCCATTCCCGTCTCTCACAGCTTCAAGGTGCTCAGCCCTCCAGACCATGTCTACCTTCTCAAGCATCCTTGCCGCATTCTTCCGTCCAGAACGTGCGAGCTGATGATCCAGCGTCGCCGCAGCCTCCCCCATCTCCACCCCAATCAAACTTGGGTTCAGGCACTTCAGGTGGTGACAGACGTGACAATCGTCAGGCTCATCGTCCAGGAGATGAAAGAGTAAGCTCATACATGGTCCATGTACCAGTACTGCGAGGGCTGAGTGACCCTAGGCAGGTGTAGATTATGATGTCCTCGATCGTCATCATGCTAGAAACCGCCGCCACCGCTCGCCATCACCGAGCTATCTGAGTACCATCAGCTTGCCGAAATTGAAGAAGCAACGCACCACTACTGAGGACGAGCTTGGTCTCGAAGAGGACAACAGTGAAGTGACGCCTGGAACACCTAAGCTAACTGGACAGGGGCGTCGTGCTAAGTACTCGAAGAATCCCAAAGGTAGTCAACCAGTGAAGTCTTCGACGGCCGGATTTTTTCCCCCACTATGGAATAAACTCTTTGACCTTGCAAAGTCGCGGATGCGATTGTATGTTGCATTGGAAGAGCCCGTTCCACGACATGAAGTAGCAATCCAGGGCCAATGTTCTGAGATTCTGTTTGAAGTTCTAGCCCATTACGAAGAGAAAAATCTCGAGGTCGAAGCCGGTATAAATTCTCTGTCGTCCTTGTTTCTCCTATTTCTAATATGCGTCTTATTCAAAGGCTACTACCCGCAGTACAAGCTTGACATGGCGAAATTGGTATGCCATCGTCGTGCATGATATGTCCCACTAACAAGATCACAGATTTTTGCAGACACGCATACATTCCGCAGCGAGATCAAGAAGGCCGCTATCCGAATTATTCCAGCTCAGTATCAGCTCTTCCCCCCTCCGAGTGCCACGACCGAGGCAGACCGTCGCAGAGCAATCAAAATCAGGGCAGAAGAGATTCTGAAAGGGGGTGCGTATCTCCGAGGAGAGGTGGATGCCCAAGTACTTTCCCTTTATTCTCTATTGTCACATGGCTGATGCACCAATTAAGGGGAAAACGAGTAACTTTGCTCATGATGCACTGAAATATGTCTGTCTCGCTGTGTATTACAGTAACTCTGTGAAATCTCTCCGCCAGTTTGCCGAGTTCCAGCAATACGTCCCGTACAAGGCGCTTCTTCTTGTCGCAGCTATTGTAAGGGCTTCACCATTCTCGAGTTGCAGTCTCGGATGAGAACTATCAATTAGATTCACGAGGTTCTCTGTATATACAAGACGCACGGGTTCATCCCCAAGGAATCCAAGCTCAGTAGCGAAGCCCTCGACAGTGCATTCAACACGATGGTTCCCAAGCTCGAAGCAGTGCTCTCTCATGCGTACCATGGGCCGAAGCTTAATGCTATGCTTGAAGAGTGGGCGAACCTCGGCATGTAAGTATCCAGTCACGTATACATTATTCCGTTGCTCACATGGATAAATAGGACGGGCTACACTCCAATCGGTCGTCCTGCGGCGGCACAGGACAGTAATCATTTTGATATTATCTTAGACTAGCTACGTTACATCTGGTGTCCCGGTAAATTTTCAATGCAGAATTTTGTTGCCTCCGACAGGAATATACAGTACGATGACAGCTCAATACAGTTCGACCACAGCCCTATGGTGTGGTACAGTAAGTACAGTACCGTATACACATGATCGCAGGCCACACAGCACAGAGTGGGGCTCGTTGTACAGTCCGAGACAGCGTTGTACAGACTTAGCGAGCTGTACAGACTTCGCTGACTGTACAGAGTGGGGCTCGTTGTACAGTCCGAGACGGCGTTGTACAGACTTAGCGAGCTGTACAGCCTTCGCTAACTGTACAGACCTGTCTCAGGGTCTAGTTTCTATGCATCTATGTATATTACTTCTATATTCGGCATGGTTTGTACAGGACCCGAGGTAGAGTGACAGGCTGTACATAACTGTGAGGTAACTGTGTCACGAGTGCACAGTGGGGGACCTACCTGTGCTGCTGTAAGCGCTGTCATTGTCGGTACAGAGCTGTACAGTCAATTGCCGATTTGCTGATGTAAATGGCGTGGCCGAGTTGAGCTGCGGTGCTGTCTCTATGTGCTCTCAATGGAACATACAGCGCTTCTGAAGGACTGACAGCTACAGGTGGGAATTGATGGAAATCTCCACACATTATCACGTTTATGCCACCGAACGACAGCGGCGAAGCTGTTGCTTTATCCCGCATCTTGCCCACTGCGATATTGCGTGACAACTTTGCGAGAAACGTCTTGCCGATCATGGACATTTCGTCGATGATGAGATATTCGTAGTCTCGCCAGAAATGCTGCAATTTCGCCTTCGTCTGCGCACTGACTCCCCGGTCATCACCACATGTGATCATCCCGATTGTATGGGTGGTCTTGCCATCAATAAGTGAGGCAGCGATGCCGGTGTACGAGGCTTTCAGAAGCAGATGACGGACGCCTCTTCGTGCGAAGTACTCTGTAATCGTCTGGATCACCTTGGATTTGCCCGTGCCGCCCTCGCCATGCAACAACATGCATAGTGCAGGCGGCAGCCATCCACTTAACGTTTGATCGAGATGCCCCGTGGCGATGTCAAATGCCAGTCTTTGTCCACTGTTGAGCAACGAGGGGTCAACCGCTGTGAGCGCAGGCTCTGACCTCTCCAGATCTAAATCCATTCCTCCCTCTGGCAACACGGGCACATCTTCGATGGGACAGACATCGGGGGGGCCATCAGCAGCACCCGACATACACGTCATGGTGGGGAAGTTTGAGTTCTGCTGTTCAACGTCCTTCGTCATCCGCTCCTTCCATTGTAGAAGATTGTGGAAGTCACCCGGTTGTGCCCTCCGAACGGGAAACATCCTGGTGGACATACCACCGTTATCCCCTCCGTGCTCACCCACGTACGACATGTGTGCGTCCTCACTGGCCACTGTGGCGTCGTCCGCAGGGAATATGCCTGCCAATTTCGCTGCTTCCACTGCGAGCCGACCATGAAGAACCTCAGACCATGGAATACGAGAGGCAATAGCGAGGTCCACGTCTTCATCGGTCACAGGCACGTGTGTCGGTGTCACGGGATCAGGAACATCCTCTGCAACGTGGGTCTCTTCTTCATGGTCGTCCATGCCACGCTGGCTGTCCTTGCTCTCTGACATGCTGTGGTGTTCTTGCGCGGAGCTCTCGCATTGGTGGAAATACTGTATACCGCAGAGAATGCGTCGGATTTCCGGTGTGGAGTGTCTCACGAAGGCATCAAAGGCCAATTCCCATGACTCGGAGGATGATTTCAAGTCTGTGGCCAGATTACGCCATGGCTTCAAAAGTAACAACATTGATGCGCAGTAGAATGCGGTTTGCCCCGGATCGTCTCGTGAGGGGAAATACCGGCCAATGAAGTTCGGGAGGTTGTGGTGGTCAGCGCGTCGTAGAACCCTCTCTTTCTCTGTGAAGCGGGGATGTTGAGGTAGATATTCAGCGCGCTCGTGACGTGGGCGTCCCCCTGCGTGGCGTGACACTGAAACGGCTGCCTGTGTACTTGTAAGAGAAAGCTCAGCGCTACTGTGCTCTGCGCGGTTCCCCGGTGCCTTCTTGACTTCGTAGGTGTTGGTGAAAAATTCTACGATGTTGTTGGCTGCGAGAGTGTGGCCGCGGTACATATAATCGGTGACCTGGCATTTTGGGATGATGTTTCCATGATTATCTGCTGCTAGTGTCACGACATCGGTACTGTCCTCCTGCTGCATCTCCTACGTGAGACGAAATTCCGATGGGTGAGTGGACGCGCACCTCCTCAGCCATGTTTGTCTCAGTACCCGGTTCTTGGGCCGATTCTGCATTCTCGTGCGGCCTGCAATCCCCATGTCACGATCTCTGTGATGTAGAAGCACGATGCCCTCACCTTTCGTCACTGACACTGCGGTGCTGCAAACATGGGAAGAGAGCCAATAATGCTGCGATGAAGGAGGACCAATAAATAGGCGTGTAGTGGTGAGAGCGGTAGGTGTCCCCCCACCCCATCAAGTACGAGATGACCATGGGAGCGGCTAGCTCTTGTTCCCTATTGATTGAATGAACCAGACGAAATAACAGTAACCGTTGTTGGTTGCGAAGGTCTTCGAGATACGTCGTCCGCTCATTGTGATAGGCAATACCCTTTGCAAGCACCGCCGAAAGATTATGAGTTTTGCCCTGTTTCTTCGTTTGGTACGAAGTGATGTAAAACGTGAGATTGGTGGTGGCACGTGAGTTGGTCAACAACTTCACGTCGTTGTTGCATCTCGCATTGATGGCAAGCGCCGGCACCCACGCATTAAAATATGGATGCAACCTTTTCATCCCCCATTCCCCACTCTCTGAGATGAAATCTGTGTCGCTCAGGGCAAAAGGTGCACGTCTTTTGCACACCAATCCCCCCTTTGCTGGCCTAATAGGCGCTCCATTTCCT
Organism: Pisolithus albus; assembly: GCA_024613165.1. Taxonomy (NCBI): domain Eukaryota; kingdom Fungi; phylum Basidiomycota; class Agaricomycetes; order Boletales; family Pisolithaceae; genus Pisolithus; species Pisolithus albus. The sequence continues at coordinate 163,594 of JANFAB010000096.1, forward strand.
CCATAGTAGGGGCATGCTTCAACCACACCAGCATATGCAAGTGCAGCGAGCCACGGCCTTGCGATTCCACCACGCCGAAATATCCGTTGACTATGCCAAGCACCCCTTTACGACGCAGTATTTGATGGGGTGTGGTGGTTATTCCAAAGAGAGTCTGCAGAATGGTATGGACCATAAAATGGAAAAATTTGGCTGCGGCGTAAGGGTCACCTGCTATATTGTGTGCGCGTTGTTCCTTCAATGGGCCCACGATGCTGACAAACTTGTCCAGATCGATTTTTTCTCCAGCAAACACCTGTGCAATAGGATCATGTAGATCGCACGGGTTGATGGTGATCCAGAGACTGGGGGGGTTGAGCATGATGGATGTTGCCCATATCTGACTGCGTAGCTGATACCGACTCTGATCGGTGGCAAGAACACGTCCAGCTGTGGAATATAGATGCTGCCGTAGTAAACGTATGGCTGGATCTGATATAGGCTGATTCCTCTCTTCTTCTTCTTGTGCGTGCTGCATCCGTTCTACGGTGATACTGGCCAATGTACGTGCGTCCCGTTCGAACGTCTTGCGCTGCATCTGCACCCTCGCTGACCCCAGCGCCTGTCGTCTTTGCAGGATACCGAAAGAAATGAAGGAGAACGTCTCGTGCTTTCGAAAACGACGGTCGTGGTAACGGAGGCTCCACCTAACATGGTCCACAAAGTCCACGGGAACCTCTTGGTGACTTTCGATGCCACCCTCCCCATAAGGATAAAGACACGGATATGCCCTCTCGAAGAAATTGGTGTGCTTGGTAACAACGCCATGTGCTTCCCCCATATTTCGTGGTAACCGGCCGAAATCACTAACGGGCTGCTTGCCATGCCTAACTGCATACCCGCCCTCTTTGCCGTCCTCCCACAAATTGCTCAGACTGCACGCCATCATTTCGCGAGTGGTGATGGTCGTCATTTCCGTGTCTATTGTCCCGGATATCTGTAGGGGCACAACATCTGTGGAAGTGCCTTCCAGTGAGTGATGTGTACAATACATGTGAGATGGAATGCTGACCTGCCGTTGTTGCTGCCATGGCATCGGATCCTTGAGGCCCTCCGCTGTGTGGTGGGACTGTCATGCATGCTTAGACCTGGGGGGGTCATTGGACAGAAAAATACACGGACCTTCGTCATCATCTTGAGGTACGTATCCCTCACTTTCCTGCTCTATGATTCCTACGTCTTCTTCTTGTCTTAAAACACTTGTGACCTCCACAGGGATGTCATCCTCTGGCAGCGTGTCAAGGCGTTCGTTGCTAATTTCAATGTCTCCGTAATACTTCGAGTTATTTTTTTTAAGCCACTGTAATGCGTCCCGCACCGCTTGTTGTCGCACACGGAAGGTCGTGCGTAACCATGTTCTTGGTAGATTTCCAATGCCCACGAAAGTTACAGTGATCAGCGACGCCAATATAGCAGGAGGGCGGGGCATCAATTTGCCATCGACCATTGTGGCGATGGCATCCATATTGTGGTCAAAACTGCACACGTTGCCTCGCATGGCATTCTGCAACGACGAGACGTCTCGGACAGCTCCGCAGCGCTTGGGGAATAATTTGAAGACATACACCCGCGGATACAGCAGTGCAATCAGCAGTTGCTCCGGAAACGTGAGGCATTGCAAAACCCACGGACACTCTCCAATCCACAGTTGATTGGCCAAGGAGAGGCGAGGGGGTGTGCGGTTCGTCTTCCGAAGTTCTCCCATACACTGTCGGCAAATATTAACACAGACATGTGCACCCTCTTGAGTGATAGCCGTGGGCTCCAGCAACATGTCGTTCACCAGCCGATGGTTGGGATGTGGTTTCTTCGGGCGCAGTCGAGCAGGATTCAGAATATCGGTAAGTTTGATGCGCTGTAAACCATCTTCACGTACGCTACACTCCCTTGCACAGACTCCGCATGTGTCGCTTTGCAATGCTTCGGTGCCTGTCGCCGAATAGAACACCTTATATATTTCTTCCACCTCCTCTGTCGTTGGTGCTTGCAGGAATGTGTCCGGTGCGTCTAATGTCTGGTGGCCGTTGCTGACAACATCCTCGTGTTCTTCAGTACGGGCTGCCTTCCTGGAAACCACCTCGTCCTCTGCACGCGGTCGTTTCCTCGCACGTCGGTCATGTTTCAACTGTTCGTGGGCGAGGCCGGCCCTCTGCAGGCTGATTAGCACACCATGGGGGGCATCTCGCAGAATGCGATTGAGGAGTAATGTTTTCTTCGCTCGTTCTTCGTGCGACAGTTTCATCATACCCCCCACATGAGTAATTATGGCGCTCATGGGCAACTTGCGAATGTCGGTCTCTATGGCGTCCATGTTGTCAAAGTGTGGGTGTTGTCACCCCTGTCGGCCGCCACTTCTGCTGACTGTAGATTGGCCACCCCCCTATATTTTCCATCTGGGCTCGGACACTAAATACACAGATCGTATCATTCAGTTTAAGGGTTTCATCCGTTTGCTGCTTGTAAGAAGGTCCGTAAGTCTGTGAGTCCATCGTCTCCTACTTCCGCTTGACGCTTTGTGGATGACATCTATTTCTGCTCCGTTGGCAGTCGGAATCGTCATCCCTTTTAAGCCCCTGTGCCTGCACCTTCACCAATGGCCCCGTCCATGACATGGTTCCTGCATGTAGGTTAGTATGCCATTAGTTCACTGTGACACAGTCGCTCACGACTCGTCCTCCACCACATCAATCCGAGGGCGGCGGAATGCACACTCCAGATCACAGGGTCTCCCGCCCAGGGCCCACTGCAAGTCAAGGATGCCGAATTGTCGGAAAACATCCACACAAGTGTGTGTCGCTACCGGGATGTTCTGCATATTGATCCACATCATCGCCCTGTCCATGACAGATCGCGTGGTGACTTTGCAGAGGTTTCTGTGATCATGCACGTCCTTGCACCGCACATAGGTGAACCCTCGTAGGTTATATTTTGCCACGGCATCCAGCAGAGACTGCGTGGACGTGCCATAGTAGAGCGAGCCTGCATTCATCATGGTCAAGTGTCGGAGAGTGAGGGATGGGTAACAGCTAAAGATCGTGTCGGCGCTGATGAAGTTCATGACAGCGGTGCTGTGGAATTGTAGGATGGGACCGATAGCCGAACATGTGCTTGACACAATAATGTCTATGGCCTTGGCTCCTTTGGTTAAAACTACCTGACGTGATGCCTGGCCGTGCGGGTAACCTGGCATGGTCAGGTCCACGTCCCCTGCTGATGTGTACCCTTCCAAGGCGAGCTGCGAGAGCAAACGACCACTTGTGGCCTCGGGGACATACAGGTCAAGGTCTCTTGGAATCCAAGGGGTTCCATCTTCGGGCAAGAGAATGTGGAGTGCAGTGGATCCAGAGATGATCGCGTCGCAGGTGTGTAACATGTGGAAAAGGACCGCTCCACCGCTAAAATAACGCTCGCCCACAGCACAAACTCGGAGCTTAAGGTACGCTCGCACGAGTTGTGACATGCGCCGACTCGTCGCCGCTAAGTGCAGAAGATCTCTTGCATCGCAAAACGTTTGCATGTGTTGAACGAGTTCTGTGCAGTTCAGGAATGCTCTGCACGCCGGCGTGCTCACCTGCCATGTCTCAGTAGTGTCGTCCATCAAATTGGGGTTGGGGGTTAGCGTCGGGTACGTGATCGCTCCATGGTCTGTTATATAGGCGCCCCCTTGCATGGTGCACCATGATTGGAGATCGGCACTTGTTTCATGGTTTCACGATCGTGCTTATCACAAAGACGGTGCGTCTGTGTCATTAGGGTGGACTACGCGTTTTCATGTCACACTGTACTCTAGCAAATGTGGGGATACTGTGTATCAATCCCCCTCTCGCTGCACACCTGCTGTTGCCGTTCTACACCAAGGAGTCCAGACTGCGATCTATGTGAGCACAGATAAACATGACATGTGTGTATGCACAATGACAGTGCTTCAATCATAGCAGGCATTTCGTCCTCCGGACAAATATCGATGGGTCTACCACTCCTCGCCACTCGAACAAACATGTAGACGGCATTTGTGCGGTCATTGTCATGCTTGTCCTTATCGAAATACAGTGTGAATCTGGTCGTTCCTATGCGGATGTTCGTGTAGTAGATGTTTGTAGTGAGGGGGAACACCCTCTCCATGGAGTGCAAACGATATGCTTCAGCCCCGTAGCGGTCGATCTGCATGGTGCGTGCACCTGCCACATCAGCAAGATGGCAAAAAATCTGACAGTCTGAAAAAAACTTATGGTCTGAAAAAATCTGATATCAGACATTCTCAGAATTTTTCAGAAATTCTCAGACATTTTCAGAAATTCTCAGTTTTCCAGTTTGCCAGTCAGTCAGAAATGGACATTTCTGAGATCAGACCAACAGTTTTCCAGGATGGTCAGACATCCAGTTGATTTCAGACCAGCAGTTTGTCAGAGAGTCAGGTATCCAGTTTATTTCAGTATTTCAACCACTCAGGTGACCAGATGCCAAGACATTCAGTTTATTTCAGGTCAACAGTTCCTCAGATTCTCAGACATCCAGTTTATTTCAGTATTTCAGTCTGTTAGTTAACCAGATGTGTAGACATTCAGTTTATTTCAGGATCTCAGCCTATCAGTTTCCAGGTGTCAAGATTTCCAATTTTTTTCAGGGCAACAGTTTCTCAGATGGCAACACACCCAGTTTACCAAATATTAAGACTTTCAGTTATTTTTCAATTATGGTACAGGGACTACTAATCTACTCTACAGGGACTACAAATCTACTCTAAGTCAGCACAGCCTCACAGGGAATTAGCTAAGGGGCTCACAGAGGGAGGGACAACAATGAGAAAGATGAAGGGAGATGGTGGTGGTAGAGGAAAGAGTTGTGTTGCCAGAGTGAATGGGCTTATATACACCCCCACAAAAATTTCAATCGGAGTTTGAAATTGCCACAGTGCATCGGTGTAGACTCAGAAGTTGAAAAATCTACTATATGGAGTAATTGTACATCCACGATGTCATAATGAAAGTCGTAGCCTATGATCACAGGACCATGGGAATATGCTTACCTTAGCAATATCTCCTTTTTTGGGCGAGATATTTGCAATGTTCTGTGGGAGACCCGGCGCAATCAAAAATGAAAGTGGCTGTACAGTTATGATGTCATAACAAAAGTTGTAGCCTATGATCACAGGACCATGGGAATATGCTTACCTTCGCAATATCTCCTTTTTTGGATGAGATATGGGCAAATGAATGTTTACAAAATTCAAACTCCAATTGAAATTGCCACAGCTCATCTGTGTAGACTCAGAGAGTCATTGTACAGCCATGATGTCATAATGAAAGTTGTAGCCTATGATCACAGGACCATGGGAATATGATTACCTTAGCAATATCTCCTTTTTTGGGCAAGATATTTGTAAATTAATGATTACATCTATGTGTCTGTGGGTCTGTGGATCTGTAGGGTCTGTACTTGCTCCATGGAAAATCTGTACCAAATGTACTGTTTTGCTGATGTACTGAAAATATCTGAAGTAGTCTGTATCACTGGCTGTCTGATGGTCTGAGACTCCTGAGAATCTGCTCTTCTGACAGTCTGGCAACCTGCACCTTCTGATAATTATCTAGGGGTAATCATTCTGGCTGTCTGATAGTCTGAGACTTCTGAGCATATCTGATAGACTGGTAGCACTGGCCATCTGATGATCTGAGACTTCTGAAAATGTCTGGGAGGTTTAATTTCACTGTTGGATGGTCTGACACTTCTGAGAGTATCTGAGGGTCTGGTGTTCTGACTGCCTCATGATCTGAGATATTCTGAGGGTGTGTTGTTCTGACCGTCCGATAATCTGAAGCTTCTGAGAATATCTGATGGGTGATCTGAGGGCTCCGAGAATACTGAAGGTCTGCTGTGCTGACTACCTGACAGTCTGAAAAAATCTGATGGTCTGAGAATAATCTGATATCAGAAGTTTCAGAATTTTTCAGACTTTTTCAGATATTTTCAGACTCTCAGATTTTCTCAGACCATCAGATTTTTTCAGACTGTCAGATTTTTTGCCATCTTGCTGATGCATTTGGCTGAACACATACACCAGTACTGATTGTGTCATTCCTCTTGCTGCACCTACTGATTCGTTGGTGATAGTTTGAGCCGGCATGATTTAATGCGACGTACTCTGTTACGAAGTTGGGCTGTGTATGGCAAAAATGGGGCTTGAGGGTTGAAGGTTGAGGCGGCACACACAAGCCCTTACGCCTGCCGTGTGTATCTCAATGTCGTGGGGACACACGATCACCGGTCTGTGTTCAACGCCCCTCTGCAATGCAGGGGTGTTCCCCAGAGGTTTCAAGCGGCCGAGGGAAATTGGCTGCTGTCGGGCCGGCCTCCGATTCTCCATGCCATACGCATGTCGTAGGTTTACCACGGACTAACAGGATCCATGTTTGGTGAACATAGCATTTATTTTCATGGCAACCATGGCATACGACCCGTGAAGATGTCCTACTGCTTTGTGGCGTTCCGTGCTATGCGAAGCTGCAACGCATGTCCTGCCGCTCGTCTCCCCACATGGTACATGACGCACACAATAAAGGGCTGGGATGTCCGACACTGTCAGCATTTCATGTTGTTTCACCTCGGTTGGCCGTATATCTCTGATCGAATCTGTCTCACTCAGTCCAATACGTGTCGGGCCGACCACCGAATGTCCATGCCATACATATGGGCTACGTTGCGCACGGACTGTGAGGTTCTTGGTGGATAGTATTTTCGTGGTAGTGTGCACACAGTAGGTCTTCGTTATGCGAACCAGCGACACGCCTGCAGCCGCTGATCTCCTCAGATGTAGTACGACATGACGCGGACATTATACGGCAGGGAGGACCGTCTGTGTCTGCGTGCCTCCTTGTTTCACCTTTGGGGGAGCGCATTCAAATCGACTTCTACCCATGCGGCACTCCTGTTTCTGCAACCCATGACGTGTCAGTGAGATCGTTGGTGCGATGGGTGATGAAAATCCGGCATCCACACGTCGTCCCATTGGCCATTGAAGTCTGGGCCATACCATTCATGACGCGATGCACACGGGGCTCAACTTCCGTAACCCCTTTGCGAGTGTGACTTTTAAAATGTACGTGTATGCTCTGCGTTCCGTCGTCCACACCCCAGTCTCTCATAATTACCATGAGCTCCGCTTCAGACACCATAACCCCCCTTCTGCAGAGGTCTCGCGACCGTCTCTTGGCTATGGGTCTCTACCTAGGAGACTCCACGGTTGCAACCAATGTACAGTGGGTTCGTGAAGGACGTGGTCATGTACTGGTATACTGTCCCAAAGAAGACACGGAAGATAGTACTACTGCACGCGATTCCACTGCGTTGGAGAATGTATCAAGCAACCCGTCGACTACAATGGCACCTGCAAACTCTCACGCCCCTCCTGAAGGTGCCGAGCTGACTGCGATTGTACGGATCGAACGCGAACATTTTTGGCTAACTTCCGATGCCGGTTATCTCGGCCCCACTGACATTTGCAAGGAGATTTTGGATGTCAAGCCGATGTGCGCAGTTGGAGATCCGGGCGTGGAACCCGTTCAGTCTGACTTCCCCACCGTGGTGGATATGCTCCGTGTGCTCACTCGGCAGTGTGTGATGCCTGGGTACTCAGCAGGACCCGGTTTGTTCATTACAGAAAAGAACCGTCCTACTTGCGTCAAAGTTCGGCACAGACTATTTGAGGTACGTACCTAATTTCTTCTGTTCGTGCACGGCAGACACTCAACTTCCAATACCACAGCCTATTGACTGTGGTCTCGATGTCGACGAAGACTCCGAAGATGAATCGACCACCACTGGTAGATCGTCCGCCAGATATCTCTCTTCTTATGACTGATGCGATGTGGAATCACAGATGATCCGTATTCGTTCGAGAAATGGCCCCTCACCAGAGAGAGGAATCGTGCTGAACTTGTCCGGCTCAAGCACAGCCATATTTTGCACCCAGTGCCCGCGTACGACCTCAACAATGACCTCCTGCACCCCACCACGTACCGCCGTTGTCTCAGAGGCGCCATCGTGGAGATTCGCTTTACCTTGACTCATTGGAGTATCGCAAGCACCAAACGTGATGTCTACGGTGCTGTCATGAAGGCTATTCGCATTCTCGTGCCCCCTGTGGTATCGCCCACTGCAAGTAAGAAACGAAAGCTCCCTCTTCACCTCGACATCGACGAGACGCCTGTCAAGAAGGCTGCCCGAGAGTGATGACGGGATTGCATTCTGTCAAGGTTGGTTTCCGCTTACAGCGCTTCTAAGCACAGACACGATAGTCGGACGTGACACTTCTTCTCTTGACAGTGCTTCCTTCACATGTACCGCCCCGCACTTCCTGTCACTTTCACCATAGACATTATTTACTTCTCATGGACAGTTTCGTGGTTGATGTTTGTGGATACGAAGGATTCTTTCATGTACGCAAATGCTGGCACTTCCAGTGACTTTCACCATAGACTTTGTTGACTGATACTTTCATGTATGCATCTGTCTTCATGTACCCTGGCCATGTACTCATGTGTCCATCATATCAAAAGACGCCGTGTGGGTGTGCAAGCAAGGTTTGAGCCGCCGCTGGCAGCACTTCCAAGTTGGGTACTTAGACACATTTAGAGAGAACCACCTGTATTGCACGAGCAGAGATTTGTCATCAGCGCTTCCCGACGCTTCCCACGCCCGTGTCGCGTCGTCCTCAGTACCTCTCGTCGCTGTCAACGACAGCGAGCTCGCCTATCTCAGCAACCACTCAATGTACAGCCACCGGACTTTCACGGTTATATAGTACTGTCATGCAGCAATTATATTTAATAAATAATTATCTAATACTTAGACATCTGGAGTGATCAACTTGCAGTGTGCGGGTGGAGATTTGTCATCAACGTTTCCCGAGGCTTCCCATGCCCATGACGCGTCGTCCCAGGCACCCCCGTCGCCGTCAACAACAGCGAGCTCACATACCTCAACAACCACGCAACGCGCAGTCGCCGGACTTTCTCGGTCATGCAGTACTATATTTCTAGTTAGCATTTCATAGCAAAAGTAGCATTGTATTCGTTTAAATTCGTTTACAGAAAAGATGATATGGTGATAGTTGAATAAGTGTCTATGCATCCGTAGTAACGCTTAGAATATGCTCTAATGCCTCGCATCGCTCCTCCAAAGCAGTCCCGAGATCTTCATCGACGTCTTCATCAACATCCTCTTCTCCATTGTCGGTACAAGCTGAAGGGCAAGACAGCACGGACTCGATAGGCACCCGACTGGGGACGCTTGCACTATCCCCCCGGCCACGCGACAAGCTAACGCCCGGAATAAGGGTGCCACTGAACCCAGGGAGGCGGGATATTTTTTCAAGGGAGTGGAGGTGTAATGAGGTGAATCGGGAGCGGATGGAATGGTACCTAGAAATTTGATGTGCGAGGGCAGGGTGAGTGTCCCGGTAGAGGGCTTCACAGCTTTGGAGGTAGCGATCCTCATCGACGATATATGTCACAATACGACGAATCTCCACATTTAGTCGAACAACTTCTTCCTCGGCGCGGCACAACTTGAAAAACATATTCATAGCGAGGCGAGCAGTGGGTGATGCCCATGGACGAGTCGAGACGTCCTGCCGAGTGTCCCTGAGAAGGTCGAAGTCAGCGAGAAACGCATACTCCACGACCTCATCGAATTCCAGTGCTCGACGGCCAAGGGCTTTGGCTGCAGCGTTATATTGTAATAGCACAGCCCGGATGGCTGCAGAGCATGTTTGCAAGGCCTTCCCAATGTGTTTGCGAAGCTTATAACCTGCAACCGTGAATGCGAGGTAACATCGAGTAGAACGGACCTACCAGTGCCAGACTGGTTCATCTTTGAAAGTTCAAAGATCCGCGACACAACCAGACGTTCGACGTTATCCAACGCCCGCTGATACTTCCGATTGGCTACGAGGCGGGCAGCCGCCTGCCACTCCTCATCCTCTGGCACCCAGCGGCGTGTTATTCCTAGGCGTCCTTCAAGTTCCTGGACAGCCTTCAAGTCCTTCTCGTAGTTCTCTTGAGCATGGCGACGCTTTGTCTCTGCTTTCCTGGTTACGCCGCCATCACTCCGAATACAGTGACTCCAAAAACCCTTTCCATGTTTGACCTCACAGCAGTGTTTGAAGTGTACTGCCAGACACATAAAAACTCACACTAGGCTTTGGTGGAGTCATAAATAGTACATACTCTTGGCTACAAGATTGCCCTATAGGTCATGTGATTTCGTTCACACAGTCCTGAGATATGGCCATTTTAAAACAGCAAGTCCATGGAAAGGGTTTTTTCACTTTTGAATTTACAAGGGTATTAGGGTATTATCAGTACTTGGTATAGCCACCTTTTGCTCTAATCACTGCCTCAACCCTTCTAGGCATACTCTCAATCAGTTTCTGACACTCCTCCACTGGTATCCCCTCCCACTCCACCTGAACTCTCTCCCACAGCTCATGAATCCCATTAGGGGGGTTCTCATGGCTTGCAAGCCTCCTTTTCAGGCAACCCCAGAGATGTTCAATGGGATTAAGGTCAGGAGATTGTGCAGGCCACACCATGGTCTGGAATTCTTGCTCTTCCAGCCAATTCTTGACAATTCTGCAGGTGTGCTTGGGGTCATTGTCCTGCTGAAAGATGATGTCAGGAGGATTGAGACCATAATACTCCAGGGTTTGCTGGAGCTCATCCCTCAGAATTTGAGGGTAAAGGTCCCCATCCATCCTACCATCAATCTTGGTAGCAAAGCCAACTCCCTGCCAAGTCATACAGCCCCACATCATCAAGGAACCCCCTCCAAACTTGAGGGTTCCCTGTACCAGCCTATCATTGAGCCCCTCACCTGCCTTTTTCCAAGCCCACTTGCATCCATCTGACCCTAGGTGATTGATTTTGGTCTCATCAGACCATACAACCCTCTTCCAGTCCTCTATAGTCCAGTCCCTGTGGGTATAGGCGAAATCCAAGTCAGCCTTGCAATGTTTAGTGGAAAGAATAGGGCGTTTGGTCTTGACTACAGCCTTCATACCAGACTTCTTCAAGTGAAGACAGACAGTATTGGCAGAGAGAGGCTGGTTAATGATATTGGAAAGAAATTTGGTGACTTGAACTGCATTTTCAGCCTTGCCAGAAGTGAGAAGGTGCTGAGCATGGTGAAGATTCACAGGAGAAAGCTTGGAAGGATGCACTCCAATGGCCTTAGGAAGGGTGGAACACCTCTTAGAATGAAGTTTGGATACAACAGAGGGGCTAACACCAATTTGCTTGGCAATAGCTTCACCAGAATGGCCAGAATCCAGCAAGGAGAGAATGGTGTTTTGTTGGGTAAGAGAAAGGGATCTGACCATAATGGTGGTTGAAGGCAACAAAGGATGTGAACTTTTTTAAACTCAGACATATTGTTTAAATGTGTGACTTTGTTTGTATCAACAAACAATAGCAATTATAGCATGTTTTCCATGAGATCCTAGGTACCAATTCAAAAGTGAAAAAACCCTTTCCATGGACTTGCTGTTCTAAAAAGCCCATATCTCAGGACTGTGTGAATGAAATCACATGACCTATAGGGCAATCTTGTAGCCAAGAGTATGTACTATTTATGACTCCACCAAAGCCTAGTGTGATTTTTCATGTGTCTGGCAGTATACTTCAAACACTGTTGTGAGGTCAAACATGGAAAGGGTTTTTGGAGTCACTGTAGATGCCGCATTGCCGGGCGTAATAACAGTCCATGTGGATAGAACCGTCTCGAGATTTTTCCTAAGTTTACTGGCAGTTAGGATAATAATTTTTCATTGTATTGTTACATACCTGCTCCCAGCTAGATTGACAAGCCGTTGCCAATACTCCATCTGCAGAGTTTCTTCCACAGGCTCGCGCAGGAGGGAATTGAGATAAACACGTTCTTCGTCCAACCACAGTTTAAAGGTCTCAGGGTCACTTACTCCAAGTTCGCACATCAGCCGCTCAAGAGTCGCCCGGCCATTCGAAAGAAGGTCAAGAGCTTGCTTGTAGTTATTCAGTAAAAACTTTGCTACTCAAAATTAGACATGTTGAGACAAGCACGGCCGCCCACTTACTGAGGTTTGCGTACACTTCCATTTCATCGTTGTGTTCAAAGTAGCACGCGATGGCCTGCCTTCTGTGAAAAATTGACGCATAGCGAGTAGATGGTGCAAGGGAGTTGCTCTTTGAAAACGCACGTTCGCAACCCTCGAGATCTTCCAGTCCGAGACCTTCAACGTAGGTCGTGAGATTGTCCAACTGACATAGTCTGTTGTGAGCATGGCCGTGGAATGCGTTGACGAGGGATGTGTAGTTGAGGGATCGCGCTTGCTCGCCCAAAGTGCTTGATGCCAGAGTGGTTTTGAATCGGCACCCGATGTCGTATCCACCACCGAGGTCTGAACCAAACGCATCCAGGAGTTTGGATGTCACAGCCAGCGCATATTTAGACCTGTGTGCGAGCGTATTAATTCGCAAGTACAGTTCTCATAGCAGTGTACTTACTGTTCACCGCTTTGTACCATGTCAGCGATAAGTAGGCAGAAGCCATGACGACAGACCGCTATGAATGCACCCGTTTCATCGAATACGCTCCACATTTTTTGTGTAATGCTGTCCTTCATATTCTTCCAACGCTCCGCGCAAAGGTTCCCGTCTCCGTCCTATCGAGCGGTAAGAAACAAAGAAAACGAACATAAATTCTCACCTCATCAACGATGCTGTGCCCTGTCTGCCGATCGGATGCGAACGTCTCGACGAATTCGCGGGTCAAATACTGTTCATGATGAAGGGTATAGTCCGAGGTGGGAAGCGTAGCGGCTTGTGGGCCGGTATCATCAAGGTTACCATCTAGTACCCTTGTTGCTACTCTCTTGAGAGAGTCATTCCCGTCCTGAGCAAATAACATCTTGAATCGCATCGCCGGTTCGTCCTGTAATTTGTAAGTACAAGCCGGACAACAGTGCTTGAGCCGCCAGTCCGGCTGGTCGCGCTGCAGTGCTTGCCGCACAAGATTTGAGACAAGCGCCAAGATTTGCAGATAAACGTCCAACGCGATGGAAAACTGTCGTGAACGGTGATTGTGAAAAGGAACCTGGGTCAAGCAGTGAGCAGGTGTCTTAGAAAGTAAATATCGTTGACCGAACCCCGTGCATGTCGCAAAGCGACTTGACGTAAGCTTGTATCGAAAGTTGGGGGCAGCACTGACGAGTATTGTGGTAAAGCTCGAGAGCGTGCACTGTAACGGCGACCTTCGGGGTAATAGGAGAACACGGGATCAAACCGTGGCGAACCAGAGCTGAAGTTAGGTAACGATCAGTAGGTACTACAGTAATAGAAGTCTTCTCGGCGCCTACCATGCCGTGAGTGCCTGCACATGGAATTACGATAAGGGTCTACTTACAGAAGACATCCAGCACCAATATGCTCAGCAGCTTGGTGTCCACGCCATCGCACCTTTGGTGCTCTTCCCACGTATGCCACTCATCCGAATCAAAAAAACCCCTTCTACTTGCCCCTCTCTGGTTCAGGGACCACGCCATGTAAGCCTCTGTCATCGCCTCCAGCTGTACACTGAATGCGGCTGTCCGTTTAGCAGAACGATCCCGGAACGAGCGATAATCTGGACGTTTCGTCCTGACCTCCTGAGACGTGCTGGAAGGTAGTCAGCCGTTAATATTAGTAGGTTCCTCCATCAACTCTGACCTTTTCCAGAAATCACCCAATAACTTGCTGGTGAGTTCCTGAAACTCACCACCAGCATGACTGACATCAAGTGGTTCCGTCCCATCTAGAACCATCGCACCGTACCTGTCACTCTCGTAGCCATCGTCCATTGGTCCATTGACCGAGTCGTTTAACGCTGGGCCTCGCAACGCCTCAAGTGCGTGCCTCTCAGTGACAGTCATTTCTGTCGAAGGTGAGTTTTTTTTTTGGTCTATAACAAAGTCTTACCTCTTAGCCGCTCTTTTTTTCGTTCTGCTGCACGTGCAGACCGCTCAGCGATTTTCCTCGGACCCGCCAATTCATGGAGAGCTCTTGTAACCCCTGCAACCCGGTTAACTTTGGTCTGGACACGGCGTATTCGTGAGGACGTCAAGCTTCTGCATTTGCATGATTGACCGTGAACAGTTCCTCCTGCCATGACCTGTTTTTGTGTGCCATTCCGTTGACCGGAACCTTTGATCACCACCAAAACCACATGACGTTACTGGACTGTCAAGATTTATTGCGAACTTATCTGCCATCAGTGGCACTCTACACCTCGAGTATTATGCTTAGCACTGACCTGCAAGGTTTTCTGACTATGGCATCAAGCGTCGAAGGTAGGATGCGAGACCTGAATCTTTGATGGGGGCCTGACATCTTGTCAGATGATGGTAACTGGCAGGTAATGAGTACTACAGAGGAAGAGACTGAAGAGACCGTCACGCGGACCACGACGGTGAAGACTACTTGCACAGGGACTACGGAAACTAAGGTCAAAAGCGTAGTGAAACATCACGCTCGTTCCACGAAGACGACTCTCAGGAGTCCTCAAAGATGCAGTACGCCAGCGACACGATCGCCGGTAGCTATTACCACATCCACCGTTACCCCACCATCGCTCCCAGTCACGCCGCAATCTGCTCGCGAATCACAATCCAGCTCAGACTTCATTACCTCTCGCCCCTCAATACCCCGCGCATCCACATCTCACGATGCTGCTATTCCCCGCCCGTCGGATCTTCCACGCCCAACCTCTACGCCCGAAGGGTTCTACCTTGTTATCGTTGGGCAAGAGGTCGGGATATTTTACACGTGGTAAATTTTTCTGTTTGTCATACCTATCCTTTGTTCACTGTCATTTTAAATGCATAGGAAAGATGCCGCATTACGGGTTCTCGAAATCAGTGGCGCAGTGTACTACAAGTGTAGGACCTTCCAGCGGGCCCTCGCGGACTATACGGCTGCTTACAACAAGGGTGAACTCCGTGCGATTCCTACCCCTGGTGGACCCTTCTGGCCCACAGCACCGCGTACGCCCTCACCTGCTCTCACTGAAGGTGAACGGTCCTACTGGGCTGAAGTGGATGACTTGTCGGACGTGTTCAGCCAAGTCCAACTCAATGTGGCCGAGACGAGGTGGGTCTTTCGTCGGTCCCTCCTAGAAGGTTGCCTGTTGATTGTAGCAGTAGCGCTACTTTGCCTTCAACCAGTACTCGATGAATAGTTACATAGTATATAGTGCCGCAATCATGTCCATCTGAGCTATCGGCGAATCGAAGAGTGATATTCTTTCGCACGTGAACGAGTGCAGTTGTGCGTTAGGAGTTTGGTTTGCCCGTGCGCGTGCTGCACAAGAGTAGGTGCAATGGTACTGGCACAGTGCGACTAAAGATTTGTGCTTGTGATATTGGCGAGTTCGATAAACTCAACTGGCACAGTGCAATCACCACAACATATAGTATAAAACCGAACTACCGGACAATGACCATTGGAGAGTAGAAGAGTTAACAATGGCCATGACGTCTCAAGCATATCTACAGAGTTTGTATTTGACGGTGCCGGTAGTGCGTAATGGTTGATAGCGAACGGATTCGCTATGGAGTTCGCTATGGCTTCTGCTACGGCCAAAACGTAGTACCTGTCCGTAGGAAGTACGGTGGAATACTTCATTATCGCAGCGAAGAGGTTTCAGGTGAATTTTATGCAAGAGGCCTGTGTCGCAAGACCTGCAACCATCCTCGGCCACACGGTAACGTCATCGAGCAGTGGTTTACTTGTTGCGGGATACAGATACATAAATTCCCTCTTTCCTGTGCAGTAAGACAGTAACGAGATTCCGGACAAGGGGAAACTGAGCCTCATGGAGTGCGGCACTTCGGGCTTTAGACTTCGAGTTTCGAGTGTAGAATTTATGACATTAGTAGACATGGATTGCATACAAAAAAGCACTACACAGTGAAGTAGCAACGGGCTTCAGAAACTCGAGACAACGGGAATATAGGTGCGTAGTCGTCTAATTTGACTTCGAAAAAACGTAATTCAGTTATCAGTGATGTGAGCATGTCAAACACCTGTTCGTACGAATCCACAACTTTGTAGCCCGTACCCCTGAAGCCTCTGCGTGTAATACTCCTCAAAAGCGAAACGAGTTGTCTCCCTTCCTCAACATGGGCCTCACATTCCAAAAAGAACGCGTCCGTCGCAAGCCGGCCTCCTCCCTGTGCACGCTTAAGTTGCTCGTGGAATTTCTTGGGCCAGGTCGACTCTGCGCCCCATTCAGATCTCCAGTCGGTGATGAGCTGCCTGACTTTTTCGAGTGAGGGAAGTTCCGAACATGCTAGAGGGTGTAAGTATGAGTCGGGTTCCGTGTCTGGGTCCACTCCTAAGGTACTGGATGTTGGGTCGCGGGTGGTAGCTCCATCTTCTACCATACGCTTCCTAATGGCAAGAGTTAATCTACAAACATATATGGTGGCGGATACATACCTAGTCCTGTTCCTACAAGCATGGATCAAACAACGTAGACAAGCAGGATCGACCATCGCCCAACCTACCTGGCAGTGCGAAGTCTTGCCTTTTCCCTCTGCTCTTCTCGCACTCTGAAAATAAGAGTTATACTCGGTATCGAAGGAATTGCAGAGAATATTCGGTACCCTGGCTTTGCTAGCCAGCGTTCAGTGGCTGCGCGTTGCTTGTCTTGCTTGGTTACAGTCCGTGATACGCCCATGTGCGAGCATCAAGGTTCTAAGTGCCACTTTTAGTTGTCACTTATTCCAAAAAACACTACAGGAATCTTACCTGGTAAAACTTGGGAAGAGTGAGCGCCAAAGATGCTTGCTGTCAGAGATACTTGATACTTCAGAGTCCACGCCGGAGTTTCTCCGGTCACATGACCACACAACATCGCGAAGAAGAGGGGCATGGACGGTCCGCACTCTGTGCGTCCCCTGTTTCTTCCGTCTCTGTCGTCCGAAACATTTTCAGAAGGATTCAGGTACTGTGCTATCCTCTAATGAAGCTGGCTGCGTATTGAGACTTTAGCGTCTAGGAAACTATTGCATGGATTTACGCGCAGTCCTCAACAAGGATCCCTGTCTCCCCGATTCTTGCCCACTGTAGTTATAGCGGTAGTATCGTGACAAAAAGGGTTCTGATTGGACGGTTTCCCTCTAACTTGCAGGCACTGCAACATGAAGTCCGCCACCCCAGTACTTCAAATTGACACCAAACATTGGCGTGTGGACAGCGCGGTGTCGGCTTCAACTACGGTAAGTGTAGTTGATACCCTCCATTAACTCTGTCATATCTTACAGACTCCCAAAGGTTCATGTGAGACTTTATCAGGCTATTGTTATAGTGTCAGGTCGCCCCGATGACAGGACAGGCCGATGTCACTTGCCCAATATTGCGCTGTCAAATTTTTCTCTTTTTTTCCAGGTTTTCAAGATGCGGCGCGACACTGTGGACTTAGTACCCCAACTCTCTACCTGTAGCATGGACCGCTACGTTTTCACCTTCCCTCCCGTCACATTCGACTCTGTAGATGATTCCACTTGTCCAACGCCTCCAGCATTCGATACGTATGACTACCGGAATCCGTCGCGTGCACCTTTTCCTCCCGATGCTGTACAACCTGCCCCGCAACCTTTGGAAACACCAGACGTATCTTATGGTTATCCTGCGCTGGACCCTGCCCTCTTAGCCATTTCGATCCCTCAGCCTAAGTCGTCTCTGACCCCGAAACCCAACCCGCCTCCACCCGCTATCCAACCAGCAGTGCCCGTACACGATCCCGCTCCTTGCGCTGCAGTCGAGCGCCACCACAATACCGTCTTGTCCAATACGCCCTCTACACCCGGCAAGTCCACTCCTTCCCAAAGCCTTACCCCCTTACCTGGTATGACTATTGCCAGTACCTGCTCTACCAATAGTACGCCCGCAGTTTCAAATGGTGGGGTTTCAATAACTCAACCTGCGGGTAACAAGTCCACGTGGGCTGCCCGAAACCCTGGATGGCCCGTCATGCCGCCTCGTCAGCCCCTCTCTGCTGCGGAGAAGGAACATTGCAGGGCCGAGGCAGCGTCGAGGCAAATTTCTGCAGCACAGCGTAAGGATCGTGATGCGCTTCTGAACGAGGCAGTCCGATCACTGGCCGATGAATTGGAAGCGAAGGTACAGGTGATAGCGACTACGCATAATATTACGCACGAGAAAGTCAAGAAGCTTTTGGGTGGTCATAAGTATTATCGGAATCCACGCAGCACACAACTAGCCAACGCCATCGTTCACGACAAAGCGCATGAGGTTAACGAAGGTGATCCCTTGGCTCATTGTCTTTCAGCTCCAACTCATGTATGTCAATTGTCAGGTCGCGCGCGCGGGGAGAAACTCTCTCTCCAGCAAATCCGAGATTTAGCGAGGGTTGACCCCAAGTACCAGGAGATGACTCAAGATGAAAAGGACGAGTTGTTACGTGCTCTCACTGAATACAGAGCCCTCAAGAACACAAGTGTTCGTGCTACGAACTCAGCAGCGGCACGCGATGCGCAGTCGACTCTGGAGCATGTTTTCAAAATAGTGAGTCGCATGCCTTACTTCAATGATCTTGCACTGACTTCTGATAGCTTGACAGACTTGCTCTTCGCACCGGAATATATGTGTGCCTCTTCGCTACTCGTGGACATGTTTATGACTCGTCTCAGCCTTTCTGGTACGGAACTGATAATGTTATGGACTTTTGGGAGGACGTTTTGGATGTCGAGCCTGATGAACTTGTTCGTAAACTGGAGCAATGGGCATGCACGCAAGGAAAAAGTAGGTGGAAACTGTTGTAGTGGCCGTTAACAATTGAATTGCATCGCTCATACAGACATCGAGGAGCGCAACTCAGTGGAGGGCATGCAGCGGTTGTGTGCCCGCATGCTTAATTCTGGTCTTTGTTCGTACTCTCTTCTCCACGTTTCAACTGAGTATCTTACATGTACGCAGGCATTGTCACCAAGAAGAAAATTCGAATCAATTTCATTAATTTCAAGGTGGCAATCAAGGAGAAATATGGTATCGATCTACTTGGGTGGCCGGAGGACGTCCCCTTCCAGTCTCCCCGTGCAATAATAAATGCTGAACATCTTCGCACCCTTCGTGATGCATTGAAAGCGGGTACCTGTCGTTGGGCACACATGTCCAGGCAGCAGCGTCTCGAGTATCAAGAACGGCTTAAGGAGCGGCGAGGTGCCGGCGAAGTGGTTGGGAAACCACGCAAGAAGCGTTCCGACGTGGGGCGGAAGCGACGCCGTACAGCAGGAGGGAAAGGTCTGAAGAGCGCTACGATTATTGAGTCATCCTCGGAGGAAAGCAGCTCTACCTGCGGAGAAGACGACTTATGATCACGCCTGTGCTTTCCTCCCCCCACATCAATATATTTTTTTTCTCTATTCACACTCCTCCGACGACCTCACAGTGATCCTTATCACCTAGTGTTCACCTAGTGTTAACCTCACTAATGGTCTTATATCATTTCATACTCTCTTTCATCTATTTGTTTCGTCTCGCATGATAGCTACAAAAATGTGTGCCCCGGAAATATGACTACTGCGTAGGCGTGACATCGGCTCTACACGACGAAGAAAGTCCGGCGACTGTGCGTTGCGTAGTTGTAAAGGTGTGTGAGCTCGCTGTCATTGACGGCGACGAGAGGTGCCGGGGACGACGCGTCGCAGGCATGGGAAGCCTCGGGAAACGTTGATGACAAATCCCCACCCGCACGCTGTGAGTTGATCACTGTAAATGTCTAAGTACTGCCCAGCATTAGTTAATTATTCATTAAATATAATTGCTGCATGACGGTACTATATAACCGTGAAAGTCCGGCGACTGTACGTTTCGTGGTTGTTGAGGTATGTGAGCTCGCTGTCGTTGACGGTGACGGGGGGTGCCGGGGGCGACGCGTCGTGGGCGTGGGAAGCCTCGGGAAACGTTGATGACAAATCTCCACCTGCACACTGCAAGTTGATCACTCCAGATGTCTAAGTACCACCCAGTATTAGATAATTATTTATTAAATATAATTGCTGCATGACAGTACTATATAACTGCGAAAGTCCGGTGGCTGTACGTTGAGTGGTTGCTGAGATAGGCGAGCTCGCTGTCGTTGACAGCGACGAGAGGTACTGAGGACGACGCGACACGGGCGTGGGAAGCGTCGGGAAGCGCTGATGACAAATCTCTGCTCGTGCAATACAGGTGGTTCTCTCTAAATGTGTCTAAGTACCCAACAATATTCAATAATTATTCATTGAGGGGGGAAACCCCTCAAACATGTCGTGTTAGACAAACATTACAATTGTAACTTACTATCTAATAAGACTAGTTAAGTGGGAGTATCAGGTGCTCTCGCTCGCTCCTAAGCTGGCACTGCTACGCCTCATGACCTCGCTTATCTCGACGTTCAGCAGTGCTATGGGCATCTGATGAAACGAATCAGTCCCATTCTCGGTTCAACACGTAAACTGGCACACACTTCATGCTCCCCAAGACACCCCGTAAAGCAACTGATGTGGAGCCCATGCCAGAACCTATACGCAAATGACACCTTTCGAGTCTCTTCACCGGAAATAACCGCATAGTTGTGGTCTTACTCTCATGCCTCTCCAGAATGGAACTAGTATGTGTACGAGTTTCTCCGCTCCCCAACTAAATCGATTCCTTCGCGCAATTGCTACTGAATATACTAGCTGTCAGGCGCATCAGTCTATATTTCAGTCTTGGCTACCTAGCAGATGTCGTCGTTTCGTGAATTCAGATACCCATGGGCACAACCAGACTCTTTGCAATTTTCTACATGGAGAGTGGTTACACTTTCATATGCTCACCCGTATCTCCAGTAATTTTTTTTTTTTTATCTCTGAATTTAAGTGCGTGAGGGCCAGGTGGCCCTATGTTGCACTAATCTAACATATACAATTTTACGACTTCGGGCCCCTGTGGCCCGTCCTGGCTCTACTGGTGTGTGAATGCCCTGTCTGGCAAAGCCGTAGCTCCCCAGCAGTCCGCCGTTCCCGCCGGCTGTTTTAGACACACCACTGTGGTCGTAGAGCAGGTAAACGATTGCTGTTTGTGGTCTAGGTTCTGATTACGATGTACCGGCCATCCGTTAGGATGTATGGTGCTGTTAAGGTTTGGGTTGCTCTGCTACTCCGCTTCGTGCCCAAGTTGGGGTGGGGGGTTTCTGACGTTTGTGCTTGCGTTACTGAACTAACTTGCATTCAGTGTTTTGAAGTTGGAGTTTGCGTCTTGAGCGACTTGACATGCCCGTACTGGATGGGGCATGAGCCTTCAGCATAATGCCGTTGAGGTGCTGGGAGCGTAAGTGATTCGGAGGGGTCGGGGTTTATTGGTCGAGTATTCGTACGGTGGTTCGTGCGATGATTCAAGTTGACCTGCGATGTCTGTCATTTACGTTGGGGGTATGACATTGGTACTTCACCGAATGTGTCTTTCAGTCTCTTTGTGGCATTGACATATTTGCGTAGATGATTTTGCGCGCTGCTATCATTAAGGAGAAAGTTAGTAGATGTGGCTTTTCTGCCGAGGGCGAGGAACAGCTTGTGGCGTTCCCTATCATATCTTGGGCATTGAAACAGGAAGTGGTGAACATTTTCTAGCGTGCCCTCTCCACATTGAAGGCACATTGGGGTGTCACTTCTGTTGATATGGTGGAGGTGTTGGTTTAGGGGGATGTGGTTGATGCGTAGTTGTATGAGCAGTCCTGCTTGTTTCTTGTGCAGGGATCCAGCTAGTTTCAGGAAAGATTTGGACGGTAGGCTTGGGTCTATATTGGACATGCGGGGGTGCCTGGGAGAATGTTTCCATTCCTTCTTCCATATGGTCGTGAGCTTGTGATTGTGTTCTTAGTTTCCTGTTGAATTTAACCCAGTCAACTTCTCTGTAGTTCAGGCTTGGTTTGGCGTGTGTGGTGGCTATGGTGAGGTCAATCTGTGTGAGAATGGGTAGGTGGTCAGTGTTTGGTCCGCGGTCCTTAGGGCTAGTCGTGCACGATACCACACGTTCTACCGTTTCTTCAGTGCTGAAGACATTATCTGGTCGAGTCCAGTTCCTGGTGCAGGAGGCTTGCAGCGTCGGGATGCCTTTCGGGAGTAACTGTATCATACCGTAGTCAGCAATCAAGTCCAACAACTTCTGAGATGCCTCCAAGGCCGCTGCAGTGAACAGATGGCTGTTGCGCTCTTCATCCCACAGCGGGTGATGCCTGTTGAAGTCACCTAACCACATCATGTGGTCATCTGCTGACGGCCTGACTGTGGCTATGTTCGCTGCTAGATACCGTTCCAGCGCTTCCACCGTGCGGTCGTGGGTGCAGTCGTTGTAGACGTTGAACACTGTGCAAGTGCCTCCTGCTGTTCTGAACCTCGTTACAACTACGTCTGCTGAGGGGAACTGTACCTGTTCCCAAGAGTTAGTGCTTATCCGAGCATTTATGAACATTACCGTTCTTGGTTTTTCTCCTTTTGCCAACTTGTGCGTGGGGTACACTGCTCTCCAATGGGAGTTGGCTTTCGTGTTTCCCAGTGTATCTATAGGTGGCTCTTGCACATATGGCAGTCACAAGTAGTCGCAACAAATGAGTAGCCCGCGCGCCAAAATGCCATCACCTATGTACAGCCCGAGGCGGGCCTGTCTAAATTTATATAATGTGACACATGAGTGGGCCCGAGTGTGAAGAGTGGTAGTAGCATATGAGTGGGCCCGCAATGGGAATGCGGAATATATGCCACCACTTGTGAATGGGCCCGAGATTGGGGGTATACTGGAACATAAGGACGGGCCTGTCATCAAGGGAAGGAGTGAATGAGTACACCACAAGGGCGGGCCCAGCAATTAGATAGGACCCAACATATGAGCGGGCCCGTGGACGGGCCCTCCCGTGATACGGTGCCCAATGACACAACATATGGACGGGCCTGTCCATGAGATGAGACTGGACACTTCAACCCATGGATGGGCCCTCCCGCGATATGGTGCCCAATGACACAACAAATGGACGGGCCGCTGTCACGCACCAAAGGTGTTTGGCGACGTGAGCATGGACTCAGAAGCTGAATGATGAAGAACGGAGAAGCCTAGCCCTAATGCGAAGAATGACTGATATTGCCAGCAGTCATCCATCGCACAAGAACCATCCTTAACATTAGGGAAGAAACCGCTCGAGTGCCCGAAAAAACTTTTTGAGCGCTAGTTTACGGCATTCCGATTTTTCGAATATCTCCGTCAATTTTAAAGATATCGACACCATTCCCACGCTCACAGGAAGCTCTCGACCACGCCATCCTGCCTACCAAATTTGGTAACGATCCGCGCACTCCACGATTTTCTGCATCATTTCTACCAACGAACGCCCATTTTGCCAATATTTATCGTAATGGCCACCTCCTCGACCGTCTCTTCGCTCGTGTCCTTTGCTAGGGAGAATAACTACGAGTACCTGCCAGGAATCCCCACTAGCTCTTGCCCCAAAGCCTCCTGGTTCATCCCTCCCTCGTCCATGACCTCCCATCCTATCGCTTTGGGACAGTGCATTCTTCTCGTCAGTCTGACATCGAGGAAGACATTCTTTGGTCGCCTCAAGTCTGTCGTCAGGCTTGAGAGGTCTTACGTGGTTGTTTCGGTCTCTCCAGTCGAAAAGGATTACGGATTTTTCCTTCCTGCTCCCTGCAACGTCTATCTCTCAATCTCGTCTTTCGTTCTCCCAAAATTGCGACAGCTGCAGTACCAACTACTCTCATCTACTCTATCTGATCGCATTCATGACGATTTTGAGGCACTTCTCCCTGCCCTCATTGGAGAAGACGGCCCCTCCTCCTCCTCATGCCCTCCAGAGCACTAGTTGCACCTGGTACAGGTCGCTTTGCAGAGAGGAGAGAGGGGGAAAGTTGCGAAATCCTAAGCCCTGACTACCCTGGAGACCCCCAAAATTGGCCCCTGGCAGAAATCCCCACAGTTCTTCTTTCGGACGCGCAGCATATCGCCCCAATGAATCTGGATCTCAGATCTAGGAGTCAGGGTGACTCATTTGCAGTCATACCCCCCCTTATTCAGCAGTGACCAGTGCGCTTACTCATCCCCCTTTCTGTCGCATTATTCATCCATTCCTTAATGACTCATTCTATTTCAAATGATTTGTGATATTCTTTGTCATGCTGACTGATTTTACTTACCAATCGCTTACTGTCCTTACTCAGCCTTGCTCGGCCTTACCAATCCTCTTACCAATCGCTTACAAACCCCTTACAAAGTGTTTCCCTCTATTTACTTCAGGCTGCGCTACCTTTTGTATATAAGTACCAATACGTCGCAGCAGGTAGCATGCAAGCAAGTAGCCCCCCCTGCATAGGATACCGTCCCCTTTGTAGTGAGACTATTGCCCAATCTTTATCGACGTTATCTGCCTTATTGTCATCGCTTTAAGGCCCTTCATTATCTTCTTTATCCTTGCAGTATCTGAGGCTCCATTAAGGGTCTATTTACTGTCACTCTTCATCACTTTACGTCGCTTCTAGGCTCCGAGTAGCCTAGATATCTTCGCTTTTCTGTTGTTCCCCTGCTCCCCTCTCGTCAGGAGCACTATTCCCTTCTGCCCTAGTCACCTAGGTGTGCAGAACCCCTCCCCCACTTCGCTGTAACCGATCCCTCGAGCCAAAGTCCGTGCAGGTAAACCACCAACTCGGCATTTGTCTTTGTGTTGGTTTTGTGGTGTTTTCGCCATAGATCCACACGTCGACTCACACCGCGCCATGATATACTGGCCCGTGACACAACACATGGACAGGCCTGTCCATGAGATGATGCCGGACTGCGCAACTCATGGATGGGCCCTCCCGCGATATGGCGCCCAATGACACAACTCATGGACGGGCCTGTCCATGAGATGAGATTGGACTGTGCAACTCATGGACGGGCCCTCCCGCGATATGGCGCCGAATGACACAACTCATGGACGGGCCGCCCCATGATATACTGGCCCGTGACACAACACATGGATGGGCCTGTCCATGAGATGAGATTGGACGTTTCAACTCACGGACGGGCCCTCCCGCGATATACTGCCCGATGATGGGGCATAACTCACGAGGCCGTGATATAATGATGAATAGCGCAACCCATGGACGGGCCTGTCAGACAGGAACATTAGGACACCACAACTCTTGAACAAGCCCTCCCGTGTTGAAGCAACTCATAGACAGGCTCGTACATGTCGGAAGTTAGGACAACAGAACTCTTGGACAGGCCCACCTTAGAGGTAATGCAAGGCAGACAGCAATTAATAAGTCAGTATAACCCATGACAGGCGTGTCGAGCAGATGAGACAAGATAATTGCATTATTGGACGGCCTCAGCGTCGGCTTGATATGATGAAGTAAAAATCACGGATTGCCTGTCCAACATTCTTGGACCAGATAATGCAATCCTGGAAGGCTCAGCCGCGATATGTCATAGACCTACACAATTCATGGGCAAAGACCGCAATGCGGCATCATCGATCTAACGCTCGCATGTTAATATTTGCCTCCAGCAGACCCAGACTTTCCGTGGAAACCCTATGACGGATATGGGACTCTATAAAACACCTACATACGATATATGTGATCAGTATGCATCTCCAAACAGCCAACAGGGGGCATGGGAAACAATCCTCAAAATCTATCCATGCATACAAGGGAGGGTAGGCTATATTAAACGCTCCATGGCATAGACGTGAATGAGTGAGAAACATGCCATATCGTGACAGGGTTATTATAGGTCTGTAAGAGTTTACCTAGCTACACTTAGCATGCTAACCAAGAGCGTATACACATCCTACACTCTATCATGCAATGGAAATGTTTGTTGTAGTTGACGTCCACTGTATGCGGATATATAACCCTGATGCTGTCAATGCGTGGGAATATTTTGCTAAAGCGCAACGTCACATCCGCATCTTCCACAACGCTCTGTTAACTCACGCCGCCGCAACTGCATATCCCACCCACTTATCCCCAATCAAACGTCGCATCCAACCTCCTATGACAATGTCTGTCCAAAAATCTCCAGAACTCCAGAAGTCCGTCGAGCGCATCCTCCAAATTTTCGACCGATGCGTAGTTTCTACAATGAATCTTACGGAGGCGGAAAGACTGAAATGTTGGAAGGAAGCGGTGAAGGCCATCACGGGTGAACTGGTACATGGGTACATTTCTCATCTACTGCATGTCTTACGTCCTTTGTCCGACCCACTCAGGACTCCGTGAGGCCGATCATCAATATGACGGACAGTAACCCGCACTTGCTAATCGGCATCGACAAGTTCTTGCACTGGTCTGAAAGGATCGGTTCCCCCACGCATCCATTCCCAGACTGGAAAAATGCGCTCTTCCCCACTGCCGACCTCATTGCAGGTCATCCATGGTTACTCGCCGTCGACCGACGGTCCAATAACGATCGCAGGGATCTGTCGCTCCACCACGGTACCTCATCATTGGCTGAACGAGGTCAAACCGGTACATCGAGTCGTAAAGGGAAGCAGAAGGAAGGAGACGGCGAGGTGCCCGTTACCGCGGACCATCCAATAATCCCGACACTGGATGACGAAGGGGAGAGTGAAGTACACGAGGTAGACGAACTGGTGGATGACAATGACGACGAAGTGAAGCCAGCCTGTGGACAGTCGAAGAAACGGGCACGATCACAATCGACCACCCGCCGCTCAGATACACGGGGACGCTCTCGCTCACGCATGCACACGGCCGATGTAGAAGAAGAAAGGGATGATAGCATTGGTAGGTCTGGTAGGTCTACTAGGGGATGGCCCGACACTGCAACGGGGTCAAAGTATGGCCGCGCTCAATTTTCCGCTCGAACCACCCCACCCCTGAATCCCGACTCATGCGGGACTTGTATTTCGAGGAAGGTGGTCTGCACATGCAGTGCCGATAGCGGGGCTTGTGACCCATGTAAGGCGAGGAAAATTGGATGTATGCAAGCCTCTCATCGTCGCGCACCATCGACCACCAGGTGCTCCAAGATGGCAGCCACCACAAACACCCCCGCACACCGAAATCCATCCCATGCACGAAAGATCCCCCGACGAAGAGATGAGTCTCCCGGTACCGAAGGCGAGCCTGAGGATGAGCCACCTGCAACAAAGAAACACCACACGTCTGTTGCCATCGACGACACTCCACGCCCGTCAGGATCTTCAGCCGCGAAGCCCAAAAATCAGCCTTTTGGTAAAGTTCACAGTATGATCTCTCCTAGCGTTTATAATGAAACACCCTCCAGCTGTCGTCATTCCTACGCTGAAGAGGACGTCCAGCTACACGATTCCGCCTGCCTGTCGTGCGGAAGCATCAGGAAGTACACTGGTGAGGGCAGTATCAGCAGAACACCAATCCAGGCCCATGCCACTGTCTGCACCCACTCCAGAATGGTTACCTCTGACTGCCACACCCAGCGTCCCCGAACTATTAATGCGTGTAGATGCAATGACGGATAGACAAGACCTCATTTTAGCGCACATAAACGACCTCGAACGCCGGATACTGACTTTGGACACCAGAACACCAGCCCCCACTCCTGGGCTGGCAGACAATCGAATTCGTATGCTGGAATCTGAGTTTGCAGAGTTTCAGTGGACTGTGGCCACTCTTACACGGGAGATCGAAGCATTGCGGTTGAAGGTATGATATTCAGTTCATCTTATGAGATTATCATGCTAACCTGCCTAGGTGCAATCCCACCCAATCCAGCGGCTTCGACCAGCATGCCAACTATCCCGATGGAACCGGAAGTTGCCGCGATTGAAAGGATGGAAGAGGTCACGGCCGCCTCATTTCCACCCCTGCTGCCAGACGATGTTCGGTCCCCACCTCTACATTCATCGCCATCCCCTACTGCAACGACGGTAACCGCCGCTCAAGCGATTCAGACTGCCGCCATTCCATCTCCCGACGCAGTAACAGTGGCCGACATCGAACCGGTTGCCCAGTCAGAAGGGGAAACTGTCAACGTCACCATGGGGGATCCTGCCACTGAAATGGATGTTTGCCCGTCCATTACACAGGGTGCGCAGTCAGAAGCAGGTGACGGTAACGCTGCATCGGAATCGGGTCCTGGAGATGTGGTTGCGGCTGCTGATGATCATAGGGAGGGTAATAGCGGCATGTCTCAAATTGCGGATATGGACGTTGCAGACTCATCATAACTACGACTATTCACGAGTAGTAATAATTGTCTGCTTTTAATACCATTTTTCTTTGGCATTGGGAACAGTACTTTTGAAGTGCAAGCTGATTTCTCCAACAAGTTAAATGTAGCAATCATCTAATGTGACTGCGGGCGATTCAGCGGTCATTCGCCCCGATGCGGCTGCAATAATGGTACATTCGGTCCACTATCGTCTGTGTGGCAGAAAATATTCATTAATTATAAATCGGAAGGTGACCGCGATTCATACGTTCCACGATTCTCGAGGTCCACGATTCATAAGGCCCGCAATTCATAATTGTCCCGGTTACTGTAATGATATCCACGTGGATACGATATATGTAATATCAAGAAAATAGTATGTGCCGCTATAATTGTTGAGCAATCCCCATGGTTCCGTGGTGGCAAGCCGCGATTCAGATATATACAGAACATTCAGCAGATACCCTCGGGAATATCAGAGTCATTAACAAAACAAACCATCATTCGAAGTCCAACCAAGCCATATAGAGTTATGGTCTGACAAGAAGCAACAGAATGTTACCATTCCTCTGTGCAAATGAAGCCGCGATTTCAATGTACTTGAGAACCCGGTTCATATGATGACGGGCGCATTTGGTCCTGACCACAAAACATTTTACTTTGTAATTGGGTTGAATTCTGTTATCAGGCGTGTGTGGAGCAAGGCCTGCGCTATTTAGGCCGCATTTCCGAGGTACAATGGGATATCATGGGTTGATCATAGGATGTGATAACTATTGATTCAACGGCAGAATTTCAGGACTCATGTTAAGCCACTTGGAAGCACCCTGCTCCGCCAGCTGATCATAAACCGCCTTCTGTCTTGCCGCATAACATGCGGCTCCGTGCAATCCAGCGGCTTTGAAGGAGAGACATTTTTTATTCCATTTTTTCGCACGGAATTTGAAGAAGTTCATGGTCCAATGAAATTCCGACATCAGTAGATCTTCTTCCTCTTCCCAACGATCCTTAACAGCTTTGGCCCGGAGCCAATGAATGCGGTAAACTTTGGTTCAGGACATTTTCAACGAGGGAATATCATTTTGCTAGGAACACTCTTACATTCAGTGAGCCAGTTCTTTGAACTGGTGGTTCTTGGGATATCCATACACCAGAACCAAGGTAGGTTGGAGCTGCGGTGGTCATGTGCATTTTGCGAGAATGCAGCGGTGTGAACGGCCATGTGACTCTTCTGAAGCTGCTGAAAACGCGTGAGAGTGTCGGTGTCAGCCCCAAGTGCAATCATCGCCTCCTGACATCGCTTGTATATTGCGGCTTGTTGTCTGACGGAAATGTCAATTGAATTTACCATTTGCCATGCACGTGTCCTCATGGAATAACTTGTCGCCTTCCGAACGACTCCTCTGAATGCCACCGCCTTGTCCGCCAAAGCAATCCGCAATCCATGGAGCGCATCATTAGCCTGGCCTATCCGCAGCTTTAATTCCATTTCAACCAGCTCATCAGCCCCAGCAGCGCAACATCGTTCTATGCCAAAGTTGGATGGAAGAGGAAGGGGTGCTATTTTTGTCATCTTCAGTGGGACCGCATCAGCAGCTTCATCCATGCTTCCCTCGCTATCCTCCTCCCCAGACACTACGTCATCCACAGCAGACATGTGATGCACGACATCAGTCATTCCAGCACTGTAATCATCTGCGTCAGTTCCCTGGTGCAGGGGAGCCAGATATATTTGGCCATCCGCGATAAATCTTGATCGATCCACCGCCAGTCGATCTGCTCGCCATGCCATCGCCAACCGCTTCGTCTCGGAGGGGTATTTGCTACTGTCCTTTCGGGTAATGGCAAGTGTAATCTCTGATTCCTCAATTCCGAGGCCACATGTTATCCAACTCGCAGCTCCCTGCCTGGTTCCTTGTTGGCTTGGCGCCTCCAGTAATTCCAACTCGACTGCGCATACGGTAGGTGCTTGAGTGCGTGTTAATATATACTCCCTGTATAATATAGCTGACTCCATCACCTTTTTTCAATTGAATTTCGAAAATATCCATCATGGACACATCACGAATGCGTCCACCAAGGGCGGATTCCTCTTGAATACTCCACGCTTGGCGATTTTCAGAAGATACAGCCTCATCCAATTTGGTGAAAGCGTCTCTAGCCATTGCAACTGAAGCCCGTGCGGCCTTCAGCTTCCGTGATAAGCTATCCACTGCTTGGTAGTCAGCGATTTTGATGTAGGCAATTGTCAGGGTTTATTACCAATACGAATCATCTTCATAAAATTTGAGTCATTCATCTGGAAATCTAGTAACTCCTGGCGGTGCGGGGAACTCATGCCGCGAGTCGATGTGGAAACAATGTTGAGAATGGACCACAAGGTCTCAATGATCTCACCATCAACCCACCCTGATCCCTGAAGAAATAATGGTGCATATCGTGCATAGCATTCCTGTTTATGGCCATGCACATGCCATATACCAATCCCGGGCACAATTTGCAAAGAGGACGGAATGTGAAGAAACGGGCTGTTGTCGACCCGCTTGTGGAGATTCTTCATGTATGAACAGTTGATGTCATAGAAACAAAGCACATTTTTGATACCAGTCATGTTGTAACCCAATGCATTTGACAGGGAATAATCCATGTTCAACTGCCTACATCCACATCAGCTATCATTCTCCGTGATTGCCAAGCTCACCATCACCTTTCTCCTTTCTGGAAGTCCACCACAGAATGTGGGTAGAAGCACCCATGCCGTGCACAGGCAGTAGCACCTATTCCAGTGGCGGATAACTTTCCGCGACTGACGTTGGCTTGGCTGATCGCCCTATGATTGTGGCAGGCTGATTTCTGTCCTGCACGTAAGATATGACGGGCTGCTGGGAAAGGATGTCGCATACCTCCGTGATATGCGGAGTTGCTTGCAGATACTCTTGATAGGTGTAACGCTTATAATCCGAAGACTATACTCGGTCACTCCTTGACTGATAGAGAGCAGAGGCTGAGGGAATGAGTTAATGCGACAGTGCACAAATGAACTCGATTGGAGTGTCTATGACAAGAGAGATGGTATTTATACTACTACGAGTGTTTGTACCGAGGAACGTCGTAGAACAAACCAAACAAGCGAGAGATAAACGCTATTGGCTGCAGCGCTCCACGCTGAGTCAATGCGGCTACGCTGATGAATCAGCTGACTAAGTAAAGCGTCTATGAGCGGGTCTAAGTAACCCTAACCAGAGAGTGGATAAATATGGCAAACTACGCTAAGACTACGCTACAACTAGTAGTGAAAAAGTACGGGCCGTTACAATAGGGCGGATGTGCCACCATAAACCCTCGTCCATCCATCAGCCAAACCTGATCATCGGGCCGCTTCTCGTGCATATGTTCCGCTTTGAAATTTCCATCCATTACAACTGTTCGCGTATACTTCCAGCTGATGACCATTAGCAGGGAGTGGGTTACATTTATCCAGACACTAACTCATGCAAATCAACATCAGGATCGACATTTATACCAGGCTGTGGGCAGGCCGCGCAAAATAATGCCAAATCTCCCGGTGATGACCTTTCCATCTCATCTTGAAAGGCGTTCCACTTGAGCAACTTCAGCACCCGCCATTGCCGGGCCAATCGCAGGAGTTCTCGGTATCTATTCTAATCATATACATGGTCTGGCTTACATATCGCGGTATCGGCAGCTTTTGGGGAGCTGACTTACCAGAACCAAATGCAGAAACACATTGGATGTCACTCGACGCAGTTTGCTATAGTAATTCATGCCGGATGTTCCGCATTCCAGGTTTTCCCACAAGAAATCGTCCAAGACTGCGAATGTGAATGCAGTGCTGGGTTTTTCGAAGGTCGATGTGCATAACTTTGCTTGGAATAACTGCCTGTGATAGGAATCTGCATCTAGACACTGGCAGGGTTGCACCCGAACAAAATGTACGCCCATGACATCGATGATGGTGAGATATTTCGAATTCGCGGGTGGCCAAAGGTGAAGCGGAACTTCGTCGATGTCTTCCCACTCTTCCTCAACCATGCCCATGCCTCCTGCTCGAGTATCCATTTTGTACCGCTGTCCTTCTGATGGTCCATGCTCCGGACCGGGACTTGCAGATGGACATGGTGCCCCGTTGTGGCCAAGATATAGTTGAAATCCGGTCTGTCAATTGTGAGCAGGTAGAGACCTCTATGGAGATAACCTTACTCACCATGTGGAGGGCTGAGTCCTCGAAGAATTCTCCTGTCCATTGTTGGATCCTATGGAACGGATGTGCTTCATGCAATATTCGGCAGCAATCCGTGCAAAAAAGAGGCTGATGCATGCAATCCGTGCATCTGTACACGCCATCCTTTCCACATTTCGTGCAATTCCATGGTGAAGGGGCAGCTTCCATCTCCAGCAAGATTCGCAGCAAGTCCTCCTTGTGACGAAGCCACTCGCAGATATAATCGTTCTGCGACTGCGATGCAGTTGGAATATGTATATCCCCTCTGTGAGTTGCAACTTACCATTGTACGTGGTAATCTGATAGGATCTATGGGAGGCTGGGCCATGTCAGCCACATTTGTCTCATCGTCAACACTCCGGAAATGTTGCTTAGATGGTGATCTGGAATGCTTTGATGGAGTGGACAAGGGGGACGAGCGCATAGGACTGGTCACATTTGATTGCTTGATGGCAACTTCTACAAGTCTGGATCTATTTCGGCTGCTGTCTTTCCGGGTCCTTACTTCGAGTTGCTTGACGCGAAGACCTGGGGTGGGTCCGATCATCGTCATACCCTTTCGAAGGTTTCTTCTGGCCATTGTGATAGACGTAGTGACCGTCTGTAGTTAACTCCACTACAGGTTATCGTTCAAGGGAACGAGTTGCGCACATCAGGGGCATCAATATGATTCCGACACTTGACAGACAGCTAGTTACAAACTGCCAAATAAGGACTAGCTATATCATGGGAGAGCCATATCCGGCGTCTGGATCTGATCAGGAAACCTTATCTAGCAGAAATCAGCATTGTAAAACCCAATCAGGCCATGGAAGATCACATCGGGCACCTCTTTTGAGCAGCGTTCCGCTTGCCGAACTACAAACCGAATTACTTAAAGAAATCAAGCCAAAAACCCGTCATCTTTTTTCCACTTGTTGTTCACTGCAAGAAATGCCCATGGAGTCTAACTGTGAAAATGATCCTGGTTTTGCTACTGACAATGATGATGGAGGTATGGGGGATATGGGGGATGAAACGGAAGGGGAGTTCATCCCAGGTTTTGATGGGGATGAGGACACATTTGAAGTCGTAGAGTTGGAGATACTGGCACGACGGAGGAGGGAGTGGACTCAAGCAAGGAAGAAAGAAAAACCGGCTGTCCTGGGGGAAATATGCAGAGAGCTTGGTAAATTGGATAAGTACCGAGATCTGGGGCCGGCAGAATGGCACCAAAAGCGGGAGGTTTGCCTTCTCATCCTCAGCATATGTCCTACCGCTCAGCTGTCCCTTCCAGGAAATAACCACATGGCTTAGGAAGCCGCTCAGAACGCGGAAGCCCCGGGTTACGGTTCAATCCGGATATAAGTACTCTGTCCGCGCAGTCATCCGTGAATTATACCATGACCAAATCCAGCAAAAACATGCGCTTATGAAGCAGGAGGATGGGAGTAAAGCCGATACGAAGCGGATTGATCTCTACCAACGAGCGTTGACCGCCTTCATGCAGGACGACCTTACAGAAGAGCAGTTGCAAGCGGCCTGCGATATAGCGGACAAATGGAATGGAGCCGAAGGCCCAACTCCAGATGTTCAAGTGCGGTAATGTCCATTTTCATCTAATAGCAAATGCTTGTACTCATGTAAGGGGACAGAAATGCAGTTCGGTATGGACCACAGTATATCTGCAATTTTGCAGAGGAGATGTGGAGGTACTGCGGAATGAGAATGGTGTTTATGACGGGATGGAAGGATGAAAAAGGGGTTGTCCAAGCATGCTGGTGAGTACGAGGTGCTTTCAAACTGCATGGAACTCTCATGCTGGTAAAGTATGGACTACAACAGCCAAATCGGTGGCGGAACTGCATTTGATGATATCTACACTCTGAATCCATCTTGGAGGGAGTACCTTGGGAAGTCTTTTGAGGATGCAGACCTAGCAGAAGAAGAGGAGATGACGACCAAAGGAAAACAGACTCTAAGGACGAAGAAATGCGATCCCATCAAGTTAGTGACCAACGAGCAGGGTGAGATCTGGATCGGGGAAGTAAAGGGATGTAGCCGCGACCAGTTGCATCAAATGATTCGCGGATTCCTGACCGCACATTACCGTAAGTGGGGATATATCAGGTTTCCATTCCAGATTGTTGAACTCCATCCATTAGGAAAGGCGTGCGGAAGGCCGTCCGCGAGTGTGCCCTTCAAGAAATTGGGACAATACCAGCAAGACATGATTGCAGCGTGTCATCTCCCCCCGAACTTTACATTCACTGTGGATCCCAGTCACCTTCATTCTGCTACTGCAACTGAATTACTGAATTTCTGGTGGGAACGGCAGGTAACACATCCCCACGACGTCTTTGCCTTCCAGAAGCAGCTGGATCAATCCGGAAATTTGCAGCCTCCCGTGGATCATAATACCCTGCCACTCGTGATTGCCAGAAATAGGAAGAAGCGAACGCGGCAATCCACATCGGACGACAGTGATACCGAAGCAGAGCAGGTGACAACAGGCGACAAGGCATCCCATTCAAGGGCTACAACCCGAATTGCCCGCAAAAAACCTGGCCCAGGGAAACGACGCCGTATTCCAACGACGGATGATGAAATGGATCCAGATCATAGGCTCAGTGACGACGATCAATCGCAAGATCTGGATACCCGTGCAAATGACTCCCGCGGAACTTCAACCTGCCCATACATACCCCGCGTGAAGTCAAGTAGCCATGGCCATGGCAAAGGAGTCCCTATGAAAGAAAAGCATCGCACTCCTTATGTTGCTGATGAAGATGAGGGCAATACATCCAGTGATCAGGGAGATGAGGATGACTGTCACAACCGCGAGTTACCTGCAGTTTCGAAGCCTTCCGCCTCAAAACAACCCATGGCCCATCAGCACGGTACTTATTTCATAGCTATTGAGCTTCGTTTACTGACCAACTTCTGGTAAAAGGGGAGCGGTACACCACTCAACTCCGCGATGCGTCTGAGGGGTCGGATAACGGAGATTTTGACAGTGTGCCATTTACAGATGAGCGGGTAGATGTCCCACAATCATCCGGCCGAAGGGATTCGCGTTCAGCGCTTAAACCCGCAATCAAGAGTCAGAACCAGTGCCCAGGTATAATCAGCATGGATGGGTGGCATGCGCACTGATAATCTCTTCCAGATGGACAGCAAGGCAAATTAAGGAAGTCAGGTCAGACTCCAAAATCTCCTGCATGCCCTGATGCCAATGTGCCATCTCCAACACACAAGCCCTCGCGGAAGAAGGGCGTTGTCAAGCCACGGGTAGTAAAGAAATGCAAATAATGAAGTTTATAGTAGTGTTCCCCAGTTATAGCCAGTACCAGAATAATCAGAATCGTGGGTATTGAGCTTGATGGCATAACTTGTGAAGCGGATGTGGAGTCCAAAAGCATAATTGAATCCACGCATGTTCCGTTCAATGACCAGAATGATCATCCACTCAGTAATAATAGCTGTCCTTCGATATATATTACATTTTGTTCCCGTTTTTGTGCGCTCATGTTCCATGCTGTTATTGCGGGTGTGCAGATGAAAAGCAGTTGCGGCCGCGAATTGTTCACAAAAACATCAAT
Organism: Pisolithus albus; assembly: GCA_024613165.1. Lineage (NCBI taxonomy): Eukaryota > Fungi > Basidiomycota > Agaricomycetes > Boletales > Pisolithaceae > Pisolithus > Pisolithus albus. Next base: position 199,719 of record JANFAB010000096.1, read on the forward strand.
CTGTTGCAAGATACGTACTACCTATACTATCAGCACATGGACGTCATCGTCGCCATTCTATCTCCACCATCTCACTAAAAGCCATGCCTCGAGGCATACATATGCCGTGCCGTACACTACTTTTTACTACTTTTTCTCACGGTCGATCTTTCACAGTAACTCACCCATCGCCACTAAATGTCGCACCCACCGCAGCGCAGAGTTCGGTTCTATACGCAAGGTTGGGAACACCCACATTGATACTGCTAAATTCCCTTACTGTTTCACAGTTGATGTCTTGCCGATAGAAAATTGGGACGAATCAGGGGCCTCCTCGGGTGCAATTCCATCTTCAAGTACTCATACCCGTGAAACTGTTCGTGAGAACAAAAGTATGGAAGCGCTACAAGCATATGGGGAGGACTCACCTTCTCCGCCATCTGAGCCGGTTACAGTTGGAGACCAATATGCCAGATTGCCAGGTGATAAGGTGCCCTCTCTGCCGGTGGAACCAAACCAGGAGCCCCAGGCCGATCTTTTTGAGCGGATGAAGGTCGCGGAAGTACCCGAGCCACCCACATCCCATGGTAAGCGTTCATTTAATTGCGGTCAGATACGCAGGCCAACGTGGAGGCAGAACCATATTGTGACCCATCCGAGCGAATGACACCCGCCTTAATACGAAGGTCGCCCACCCCGGCCGGTAAGCATGCCCGTAAGAAACATATGACGCATATTTGATCACCCAGACCAGCATCACAACCAGATCTATTCGAAAGAATGAGGAACGCCACAGTTCCACCAGCCCCCTCTCCATATAATGATGTAGCTGGGCCGAATGAAGATATCGCGGGTCCATCACCTGGACCGGCCTCCCAATCGGATCTATTCGAACGCATGAGGAATGCCACAGTTCCACCAGCACCCCGTGATCAGAATGAGGATTCCGGCTCCCCATCCCCTCCACCAGCCTCCCAATTGGATCTATTCGAACGAATGAGGAAGGCCACAGTTCCACCAGCACCCTCCCCATATATGGATGTATCCGATCAGAATGACGATACCGCATCTCGATCACCTGGGCCAGCCTCCCAATCAGATCTATACGAGCGAATGAGGAATGCCACTGTTCCACCAGCACCCTGCCCTGACAGTAAGTACATCGTCAATTAAGGCTAAGTACAATTTGTTGTTTATATGCGGATGGATCAGTTGAGGATGAAGATAACGTTGAATCGGATCTGTTTAGAAGGCTCCGGGCTGCGAGGATCCCCCCACCACCAGACGTCCACGCTGTGGATATATCTGAGCAGATGGAAGATGTGGGGCGTCATCCCCCGCACCCGCTTCGGGTTCAGAACTATTTGAGCGGATGAGAATGGCGGTAGTTCCTCCAGCACCCATCGATCCTGGTGAGTGTAACATTACTGAAAGGTCATTCCTACTCAAGGTTCCGCAAAATCACAAGGGCAAGAAGAACATCATGCGGACTATGGCTGCCAGATTGACTTCGGAGATCCTCAAAGGGGACACATACGGCAGTCTCTGGCCGACTTTTCTACATGTAAGCATCCAGCATTGATCTGTGTAACAGTATTCACATAATCATACCTTAGGGAACTGGACGAAGTGGCGGATATGGAGCGGACCGGATTGGCCTCCCGTGGATGCTCAGACGATGGTAAGTACCCTACGGTCAGGTGAAGAATCGCTAATAATCCTGGTAGTTTTACGGGTATTGGCCATGTTCAAATCACGCCATGCAAATGATACTGCACCATCCAGGTTCCCGCGAAATGAACAACTCGATCGCCCAATCTTACAGGCAATGAAGCGGATTGCGAGTGAAATTCGGGAAGGTGCAAATCTTCGCATGCTGCGACTGAAGGAATGCAAGTATACCCTCGAAATTATTGACATGCTAGAGGTAATCCGTCACCCGCACACGGCATATAATTTGCAGCCGTATTCGCGCGGTCCTGACCATCCTTCTCGGCAAGCACTCATAGAGATGGCGATTGTGTACATGGGATGTCGGATCGAGTGTGCCGCGATTCATCTACTAGAGCATGAGGACATATCCGAATGGCCAGCGGAATGGTTCTCCAATATATCATCAGACTTGGTATGTAATTCATTTAAATCTAAATCAGTCTAGATACTAATTTACAATGGTGAGCACAGAGAGAACTCGACCATCTGGTATTGATATCTGTGTGCAGGCGGAGTCCGTTTCCCCCACTCCCTGCATGTTACCATGCATACTTAAGATGGAAAGACGTCGAGGATGAATTTCAAAATGAACTGCGCCGTATCCCCAAGGAATCATTCCAACTACTCGACAACTTAGGTTCCTTCATCCCAAATTGGACCCCGCGGTTTCCTGATAAATATGGCGGATTTGCATTTCCCTGGTGGCTACATGGCACTTCAAGATACTCTGTTGACTTCGAGGAATTGAGAGGGGCGAAGGTTTTCCAAATGGCCGCGGAATATTTCCAGGTAATATGGCTTAGACTTCTTGAGTATAATTCATTGACAACTTTGCAGCATGAATGGCCGCTGAATGAGCCATCATTTAGCGACCGCCTCGATAGCTTGCTGGAAGATCGAGTCGCACAATATATGACCAACTTGGTCTATATTTCAAATATCATAGAGCAGATTGACGGAGAGATGAACCACCTATTCTCATGGTGGTTCGCATTGCAAAAGCTAGTAGGGACACCGAATGTATCATAGCACGCTAGGTATCGTGGTATAATACATTGTCCCTATTTCACGGTTTTAAATCGAGAATATGCGGAGGATCAGTTAGCATCATCCCAACCGACTGATGTACGTTCTGCCGCATATAGTATGCAAGGCATGCGCGATCCCCATCGCTGAATCCCACCCCATGTTCTAATGCGGAACCGGACATTGCAATGATCGTACCAGGCATGTATCGCAGGCGAAGTTCCAAGGTGGGAATGACGAAATCTAGTGGCTGGTACTCGCTGACCGTGACTAACATGTCCAGCCATGGTTCCCGACCATTGATATCGATGTGGTATGGGGTTGTGCGGTTTACCATGATAGACACGCTATTGTATACGGAGCTCCATATGGGCAGGATGGAACGCATATCTGCATCATCCCGTCTGTTGGCAAGGTCATTCAGGCGAATGAGTACCTCGCAGCCAGCTTCATACATGCGCAGATGAATCACGCTTAGTGTTCCAGACAGGAGGGAATGGAACTCTGACATGTCATTAACCCATCCGCGAGCACCCATGTGTGCGTTCCGGGACTTTAGCAATTTTGATACCTCGGGATGGAAATTAGGCGGCTATGGGAAATTTCAATACGTCCTGGAATAGAGCGGCAGCGGATCACTCACACCATGACCTTGTTGATACCATGCAGGGGAAAGGTCCAGGCTCCCTTTGAGGTCAGCCGCTTGGTGGAATAACTCACGGTCATTGTGCCATCCTCGGGGGCGGTAATGGTTTAGACTCTCAGTCAAGGGATGTCGGAGGGAATGTAGGGAATTCCAAATATCCTTCTATTCCGTTTGTCATTTACCCGAGCCGCTCAATAATGTGTTTCCGTTCCACTTACTTGATACACGTGGCTGATTGCACCCGGAAGGTACCACAGCCTTACATTACCATTCGCATTGAGTACCACCGTTGGAATGTTGATCTCCTGATAATGCAGTGATGCTCCTGTGTCGAGAGTCTTGCCGTGCCGCACCGTATTCACGATGACTTCTTAACAATGAGGATGTGACTTTATGCGCAGTGACATCCCTCACTCAACTGGATGTTGATATGCCTGCACTATCACCGCAATAACGTGTTCCGCTCTGCATAGCAATGGAATGGGAATGGATGTGTTTGGCAATGCATGTGGCCCTTCGAATATCTCTTCGCAGAAACGGTTTTGCATGTATTCAGCAACTTGACTTGTCAAATTCATCTGCCAATCGCGTGGTATATTCGACATGTACTCTTCTGGATGCATTGCTGATCGGAAAAAGTGCCCGGATGTATGATTTTTCAGTTGGTGAAACAATGGGTGAATGCTGTACTATTGTGGGATGGATTACGGCATGCTATTCATCCTCCGCTTTTTGACACCCCACAGACTAAATGCGGTTCAAAAACTATCCAAATTATGCCAGAGATAATATCGCGGACGGGCCAATCCAACATCCTGTGTTCCGCGAGTTTTGTACATGACCATCCAACGAGTCCGCTCTGCGACGCAATATCACGATGGCCAGTTACTGGCCGCCAGTATAAACAGTCGCGTAGCAGGCTGTTTGTTTGGGATGGGTCTGTCTATCTTTGGTGTGATGCCATAGCATATCACGGAAAGGCCCTTCCACAAGCCATGATTTGTTCCGGCAGTATTGGACAGGCCTGTATATTTGCGGTCACTTCCTATGTCTGATGATGGCTTAATCCGTCCAATAGTCACGTCATTAAGAAACAACAGTAGAAGGGCCCCTTCATGAGTTGCGCTGTCCGATCCCATATCCTAGCCGGGCCGGTCCTTGTGTTTTGTCATAGCATAGGAGGTCGCGGCCGGCCCCCTCCAGAGTCATGCTATGGACTAGAAGCAAATCCATCCAAAAATTGTGCTGCCGTATCTGATGTCTTTGGCTGGCCTGTCGATGTATATTCTGGAGGGGCCCGTCCATATGTTGTGTCATTGGGCAGCATATCGTGGGAGGGCCTGTCCAAGCATTGTGTCATGGGGCACCATATTGCGGGAGGGCCCGTCCACCAGCTGAAGCGTCCAATCTCATCTCATGGACAGGCCCGTCCATGTGTTGTGTCATTGGGCAGTATATCGCAGGAGGGCCCATCCATGAGTTGCGCAGTCCAATCTCATCTCATGGACAGGCCCGTCCATATGTTGTGTCATTGGGCAGTATATCATGGCATGGCCCATCCATGAGTTGTGCAGTCCGGCATCATCTCATGGACAGGCCCATCCATGTGTTGTGTCATTGGGCAGTATATTGTGGCAGGGCCTGTCCATGAGTTGTGTCGTGGGGCACCATATCGCAGACGGGCCCGTCCATGAGTTGTGCAGTCCAGCATCATCTCATGGACAGGCCCGTCCATATGTTGTGTCATGGGGCACCATATCGCGGGAGGGCCCGTCCACGAGCTGAAGCGTCCAATCTCATCTCATGGACAGGCCCGTCCATATGTTGTGTCATGGGGCACCATATCGTGGGAGGGCCCGTCCACGAGCTGAAGCGTCCAATCTCATCTCATGGACAGGCCCGTCCATATGTTGTGTCATGGGGCACCATATCGCAGGAGGGCCCATCCACAAGCTGAAGCGTCCAATCTCATCTCATGGACAGGCCCATCCATGTGTTGTGTCATTGGGCAGTATATCGCGGGAGGGCCCGTCCATGAGCTGAAGTGTCCAATCTCATCTCATGGACAGGCCCGTCCATGTGTTGTGTCATGGGACAGTATATCGGGGCACGGGCCCCCCTTGTGGTGTACTCATTCACTCCTTCCCTTGATGACGGGCCCGTCCTTATGTTCCACTATACCCCCAATCTCGGGCCCATTCACAAGTGGTGGCATATGTTCTACGCGTTTACTTCGTTAGCTATGGGTGAAGTACGAAGTGGCGATACTGGGAAAGAGGTGCTAGGATGAGAGGTAAGGAGCGAGTAGAGGGGTTTGGGTGAAAACCGGTAGGTTTTCCGGCCCGAAGCCAGGCACGAGTGGGCGAGCTGAGCTGTGAGGGTGGGCTGGGCGCCGAACAGGTCAGCTTCGAGTGCACGTCGAGCTCGAGGCGTCGGGCAAACTGGGGGGCTTTGGCCGGCCTGTGAGAGGGAGTGGTGGGCGGGAGCAAAGAATGAAGAAAATCAGGCGAGCGTCTCAGCTGAATCTCGAGGCGCGAGTGAGTGGTACGAGGAAGAGAAGCACAGGCTAACTTCGTTCCCACGCGTAGACTAAATTCTCTGTACGCTACGTGCCTCCGCTACTGAGAATGGACATCTACGCGTTTACTTCGTTAGCTATGGGTGAAGTACGAAGTGGCGATACTGGGAAAGAGGTGCTAGGATGAGAGGTAAGGAGCGAGTAGAGGGGTTTGGGTGAAAACCGGTAGGTTTTCCGGCCCGAAGCCAGGCACGAGTGGGCGAGCTGAGCTGTGAATCCCAAAGGTGAAGGAGTGAGTGACGCGTCCAGCGAAGCTCGAGGCCCGGCAGTGAAGGAACTCTACTCACGTTCTAGCGGACTGGTGGCAGGACATAGTGCCGGAGGGAATTGATGGTGTCTGGGTTGGATTGGAGGAAGGGCGCAAGAACTAGGGCGTGATGGCGAAGGTAGAGAGTGAATGATTCTCCTGACCAGCGACCCATCGTTTTGACTACGTCGAAGGGTACGTGGTTTAGAAGGTAGAACAGGGTACCTCCGATACGGAGGCTATGGCCCTTGAGGTTGGGGGCACTTGGGTGTAGTTTGGCAACGGTGGCTATCCTTTTGACGACCTCAGTTTTGGAGAGGGGTCTGAGACCTGAGGTGGGGTGTTTCCAAGCGAAGAGGTGAGCTCCGTCGCCAGCCGGGTTCAGCCTAAAGTGGTTTTCCAAGGTGCGGAGTGGGTCGATGTTGGGGTCAGCTTGTGGCGCGCACTGGACGGATTCACCTGCAGGTGCACACTTGGTAGACGGGAGGTGGAAGACCATGACAGGTAGGTTCTCATGGTTGCTGGAGAGTCGGTATCCAGCCCTGGTGATGTGCCGTGCTGGGTTGAAAGACTTAATGGTGGGTACGGTGAATTCGCCAAGTCTCGCCAAGCAGAAGAAGGAAGTGGTAAGGCATGCGAAAATTGCGGCGTCGCAGGGGCTGTCTCGGTCCAGGACATTGTGGAGGAAACACAGGATTTCGGTCGTGAACGGGGCCCTGCGGGCCCTTTTGGATGTGCTGGGGGCTAGCCTTGAGGCGCCTTCCAGGATGGCCTTGTACTCGGCTTCGTTAACTGTCCAGTTGTGGCCATGGACGATGTGCCACGCTCGAATACCTGCAGCATAGTTGGCGAGTGTGGAGCCTGAGTGTGCTCCTGCGCAACTCGCTAAGAAGGCTGCCAGCAGGTCTGGGGAGGTTGGACATCTGCGATCCTCCGGGATGTTGTTGAGGTCACAGAATACGTGGAAAATTAGAAGCCCTGTGCCGTATAGTTCTTTGGTTGACTCTGACCAGGAAGCGCCTATCACGCTGGTGATCCGCTCTACCATTTCCGAGGGGAGGGGTGCAGTGGAGGTAGTGCGTGGGGGGGAGTTGGATGGTCGCCATAGGAGTAGTCTTTCCTTGGCCAGACAGTGAGGCCTTAGTGGAGACGGGGTGGGGGTGAGGTGTGGGCGGTAGGGTCTCGGGGAGGGAGTCTTATCACTGGCTTCGAGGTGGGTTGGGAGTGGGGAGTTGAATTTCTGTTGGGTGTTCTCAGTCGTCTTCTGTGATGGCGCTTTTGACGAAGTTGTCGAGGTATTGCTGGTGGGTACGGAGGTTGTGTTCAGCTTCGTGTTGGCGGGTGATGCGGTCAATGTTACGTGCTGGTTCTTGGGCATAGTATCCCTCTCGTCTGGCTCTGAACTCTGCTGGGGTGATTTGGGCGTTAAAGTCGACAATGTGGTGTTTAAGATGGTCAGGGATCGGAAGCGGGGGGAGGAGGAGTTTGGGGTCTCCGTAGATGCCTCTCGATGGCCCATCAGCTGGGTTGTTGTCACTGGCGACGTAGGTAGTTTGGACACTAAGGATGTTAGAGGAGGTATCGGAGACGAGTTGGTGTATGCGCTTGAATACCTCGTTGACTTCGTGGTTCCGGTGTCTTCCGGTCCACCAACCTTCGACAACACCATTGTTGTCCCCGTGTACGAGGACATGTGCAGGGGAGGGGAGGATGTGGTTGATTGTGAGGACCAGGAATTCGAAACCGATGGCTTCTGCCCAGCCGATGTCTCGTTTGGGCTTTGGCCCCTTCCACCCGGGGATGAGACGCCAAGCTCTCCACTTGTCTTTGATGACGATTGCGATGCCAAAACCAGAGCTAGCATCGGAGAAAGCTAGGAGGTCAGTGCGGGGTGGTGGCAGGGTGAGTGGGCAGCGAACTCTGCCTTCTTGTAAGACGGTGGTCCACCAGTCGAGGTCTGTTTGACAGTGTTTGTCTGGGCGGTGCGGCATGAATGGTTTATCCGAGCAGATGGACAACATGCGTTCGAGGCTCGTAAGGTAAGCTCGGCCTTGTGGAAGCAGCGCGGACGCATGTAACAGTTTACCATACAGCTGTTGCACGTCCGCTAGGGTGTGGGCCTGTCTTTTCCGCCACGAGTGTATCGCACATAGGTATTTGGTAACTTTCCCCTCGCTGAGGGACACAGTGCGGTGTCTTAGATCCCACAGGAAGCCTATGTAGACGGTCGAGTGGCTGAACGGTTGGTCTTTGCTAGGTTCCCAGGGGATGCCAAGGTCCCGAGAGATCATATCAATGTCCTGCATGTTGTAGGTGAATAGCGAGTCATGGTGAGATCGTTGTGAGTCGGAGGAGTGGTCTACCAATGGGAAATGGCAGTCTTCGTTGTATTCTTCGACTGAGCCGCTGTTCTGTATGGCGCCTCTGAACCAGAGACGACTGCCTGTGCATTGCATGCCAGAGGGAGTAATTTGCGAATTCCACAGTTTCCTGCTCTCATTGTATCTGTGGAGGTATTCCCTGCGAATCCTGAAGAAAATGTGGTCGTCAACCCATTTGTCAAGAGGGCCGATACCTTTGCTTCTGAAGATTTCCACAGCTGCGTCTGCGAGGTTTCCATAAATGCCTGCAGATGGTCTGGCTCCGAAGGCTAGGCAGGTGTCAATACATCCGTGTGTGTCTGAGACACGAACTACTGCTGCAGGCCATTGGGAAGGGTGCAGGGGAATGGTCCTGTAGGCTTCGGCTACGTCTCTGGTGGCTGCTTCGGATCCTGGCGGGAGTCGGGATGCTAGTAGGAAGATGATGGAGAAGGTTCCCCATGTGCAGGGAAAATTGTCGGCCGATGTGAAGGAGTTGACAGCTGGGTTGGGGTAGGGGGGGTGCGGTGATAAGGGGAAGGAGAAGTTCTGTATTAGTCTGAATTTTCCGGGTTTTCCGGGTTTCGGGATTAGAGAGAGGGGGGAGGACTGGAAATGGCCTATCAATGATTGGATAGTCTTGACATCGAAGGGTCCTAAGAATCTCCCTTTGGTAATCTCTTTATTAACCATTTCCGTAAACTTATCGAGGTACGTATCAACTGATTCTTTATTAGGGGGAAATTGAGTATGGGAGATCACGGGAAAGTCTATTATGAATCCGGAACATAAGCTTTCAATGAGGGAGGGGAAACGTTCGAGAAGGTCCGCAGCACGGAGTGCCTTTTCCCACGCTGTAGGGTTATACGGGGTGAGAGGGGCCTGGCGCCTGTGCTCGAGGGCAGTTGCTGGCTCCATGGGTGGCGAGGCCACAGCCCGAGCAGACGTGCTTCGCATCGTGTCTGTCTGGGCATCCTTCTTCACGTTGCCACCTGGGGCAAATGCGAACACCGCCTTTGGAGTAGAGAATTCTGTGGACCCTTTCTGAGAAGGTTTCGAACTTGTTGTCCCAGGTTCTGGGGGCTCGGCACTCCACAACAGGGATGGTATGGCGCTCTCGACTGAGGCAGACGGCGCAGACTGGGAGGGAGCCTGATTCGGTGGGTGGATTCGTGGGGCGAAAGGGTCTGGTGCGCCTCGAAGGGTCGGCATGGGAGCTGGGAGGGGAGAGGGGGCGCTTGGCTGTAGCGTGGGGTCTGGGGACGTGCTGCGCGTGGTACCCTTGGCTGTACCTGCTGGTGAGCTGTGAGGGGGAAAAGGAAGACACGGCGAGCAGGTGGTCAGGGTGAAACGGGTGTCCCGATGTGTATTCGGGGCCGAGGGGGGGGGGGCGTGCGACCCGTGTTCCCGATGTGAATTCGGGGGGGTGTGAGCCAGGTGTGTGGAGCAAGGGGCGTGTAGCCCATAGGTAGCCCGAGCAGGGCAGATGTGGTTGTGTGGCCGTGTTCGGATGTGAGTCCGGGGCCGGGGAAATGGGGTCAGGGGGGTACAGGGGGGCAGTAGAGTAGACACATGAGGGTTTCGTAGGTAAAGGGGGGAGGATGGGTGGTGAGACTGGGTTGCGCATGAGGGGCGATGCGTACTGACCTGCTTTAGAGACTCTAGTTCTGCTATGCGGGCTGAGTGGACCAGCTCGTCTCTGATTCTGGTGAGGAGGTCAGCATTGATGTGGGCAATGTTGAATGAGTGGGGGGTGGCTAGCGTGTCATGCCACTTCCGTCTGACCCGGGCCTGGTAGGTAAGCAGTGCTCGTTTGCTTATTTCGCAGCTGCCATGCCGCCATGGGTGACTTTCGAGGGCCAGCCAAAATTTGACATGGCTGTCTACTCTCTCATCCGGCCAGCTGTTCTCTCTCATGGCCGTAACCAACCGGTGTGCTGCCTCCGAAAATTCCTCCCAAGATAGGTCCTCGTCCTTCGTCACGGAACCTTTGGCCTGGGCTGTAGCCAGAGGAACGAAGGCATGGAGGCCATCACTGGTCTGTAGGAGGGTGAGTGCGTCATCGTCAGCTGATCTTGTGGCGAGCTCTGCATTGCGGAGACCCTTGTTCGTAAAGTAGTATAGCTCTACAAAATCTCCCTTGCATAGTTTGTGGATAGCCACCTGCGAGGGGATGATGATCGGGTCTGTTGGGATGACCACGTCATGTGGTATCGGTGCATGCTTGTGGCGGTACTTCTTTCTCTCCTCCTGGAGGGCAAGCTCGCGCTCGCGTTCTTGTTCTAGCTGTAGTCGCTGCCTTTCTTCTTCTTCTTGTCATTCTCTGTCAGCGGCTTCTTGTTGCTCTTGCCGCATTTGGCGATCCCACTCTTGTCTCTCTATGTCGTTATTGAGGGTCCAGGCTAGAGCTAGCTGACGGGCAGCTGTTTCGTGGTCACCACCATCAGCAATGAGCTGTTCTCTGGCTAGACGGAAATTCTCGGAGGAGAAATCCGGAGGGGCCATTAGGTGTGGGTTTCGAGCTAGAGTAGGCATGAGCAAGTGCTGAGCAAAGAATGAAGAAAATCAGGCGAGCGTCTCAGCTGAATCTCGAGGCGCGAGTGAGTGGTACGAGGAAGAGAAGCACAGGCTAACTTCGTTCCCACGCGTAGACTAAATTCTCTGTACACTACGTGCCTCCGCTACTGAGAATGGACATCTGCATTCCCATTGCGGGCCCACTCATATGCTACTATCACTGTTCACACTCGGGCCCACTCATTTGTCACATTATATAAATTTAGACGGGCCCGCCTCGGGCTGTACATAGGTGATGGCATTTCGGTGCGTGGGCTACCCATATGTTGTGACTAACGTGACTACATGGGGTCGCTCTTGGAGGGCAATGACATCCCAATTGTCTGCTAGGGGGCTATTAATGAGTGAGAATAATGCTGTATTAGAGTTGTTAAGATTCTGTTGCCATATACGTAGTCTTGTCGTTGGGTTATTGTGGACGGTTTGTTCATTCATAAGGGGGGTTTGTGGGGTGGTGATGGTTGTCTGTCGTTGTTGCTGGGTTGGCGATGGTGCCTGCTGGGGGAGCTGGTGGTGGAGGCATATAATCTGCTAGGGGCGGGCCATAGTTGTGTACTGGTGGCCCACCGCGGCCTCCATGGGGGCGTCTGCCTCGTCCTCTTCCCTGACCCTGGCCATGACCCGTGTTTCTGATGGTCATTCCTTCACCTAGGGTCGTTTGGCGTAGATGCGGCTGGGTCTGGGGACGGGGCTGACCAGGTGGGAGCCTGGTTTGGATTAAGGGCGTCGAAGGCTTTGGCGGAGCAAGCGCTTGGGTCCAGGCCTCTTCTGTCGGGAAGTACGGCATGTTGTTTTCGGGTGTCCTTTCGTCCAAGGCAGCACGCCGTTTGATGAACTGTGGGCAATGTCTGTCAGCACTGGAATGGTTGTTAGATTGACAGTTGACACAAAATAGAGTGTCAGGTGTGGAGCATTGGGTGAAGCGGTGTTCTCCTGCACATTTGCTGCATGTGTCTTTTTCTTGTGTGCAGTCTTTGGCCATGTGCCCTAGCCATTGGCATTTGAGGCATCTTATTGGTTCCTTTTTGTCCTTGTGCGGTCGTAACCTTTCCATGTTGACGTACAGGCCATCCTTTAATAGTTTGTTAGCTGCTTCCGGGGAGCTGAATGAAAATAGTGCGTGCGCAACCCGCTGATTGTCGTCACATTTGGTGGGGTCTTTTATCCACCTGGCTTGTGTGATTGCGTATTCAGGGATACCATTTTCGTGTTCGATGTACCGGAGCGTGGCCGGGTCTGAAATGTCAGTAGAGATAGGGAGGAATGGTACTACTAAGTTGAACTGTCTATCTTTGATTTTGATTTTGCCGCCAAGTTGTTCTATGAAGATTAGCCTGTTCAGCGGGTTCTTTACCCATGTTGCTGCCTCCGAGCTGTTGAGCTCTAGCAAAATCCCTTGGTTGCGTAGCCTTGCAAGGGATTTGATTTGAATTTGCGGGCTGTCAATGGTTTCCACGGAGGTTATGGCTTGCTTGAGCATGTCGATCATACTGTCCTTGGACGTGTTGTTGTTAATCTGCGGATGGTCATGATCAGGATCTAGTAGTATCTGGCGCTCCTTGACGGCTGCGTGAGCTCTTGCAATGCTGACTGGGATGTTGTTCTGAGACGTGGGTGTGTCATGGTTTTGAGAGAGCAATGCTTCGCGATATGGTGACGGTGTAGGGGGTTGCACAGCCTTAGTTAACATCTTTAGGTCGTCTATCGCTTCTTTGATGGTCGTGGTGTCGGCCGTCAGTGCTTGGAGGCAGGTGTCTACCGAGTCGTGATCAGTAAGGACTGGTTGGTGAGGGACGCACTCCGCATTTTTAGTAATTTTGTCGGCACTTTCGTCTATCTTGGTGCTCAGCTTATCGAATGTTTCTGCGGCCGTAAGGATTTTGGCGATCTGGGGGGATATGGCTGCAATTAACGATGTTTCTAGCTTCGAGGTGACATCCTCGACGATAGTTTGTGCTGCCGTGGATGCCACCATGTCCTGTACTAGGTACGCTGCGGAGCGTACCGTTGATCGTACTAGGGGAGTGACTCCTTTCATCTGGGATATGTAGAATAGCGCATGGGAGACGTGTTCGAATGTAACGGGTTCACCTGGGATAGTATACTGGTGTTTGTCCAGAAATTTTCTGCCTGCTTCTGCGCTCCTAATCTCCTCATCCGGGTTGTTGATGATTTCTGCAATGGGCAGGTTACTGCTTCTAGTGATGGGGCGGGATGGATTCGGAGTGTTGGAGGAGCTCTGTTGGGTTAGTGCCTGAGTGCCCACTCTAGAGGGTGGGCGCCCTGGCTGCGTCATTCCTATGACTTGGCTACTACCCACTATGGTGCGGTGGTCTAGTATGGCACTAGTGAGGTCTAGTATATTCTACTATACGTTGCAGGGAGCTGCAACGGGCTCTACGCTGTGTGGGTCGACGAGGTTGATGGGGGGTTCCGGGGTCCTTGTCGGGGTGCCACTTGGAGCGGAGTCAAGAGGCGTTTTTCCTCCAGTAATTTCCGCACCGCTTTGCAACCGACTACATTGCTGATAGGGTGGTAACTCAATTCGATTTTCCTGTCCACTGCAAGTTCTTTCCACGCTGTCACATAAACCCATCAGTATTGCGATGTCTCCACTCACTGGTCTTACGTTGACGCTCGCAGAGTCAGTTCCACAGATGCTAGCATGCTGGCAGGATATGCACAGTATCAATGGTACCAAGCAATCTCTCGAGCATCCAACGTGTGGTGTCATCAGTCAACGGGCGATCCGACATTCCTCTATATACGACGGTGCACAGGCCTGGGGTAACTAGGATAGGAGTAAGCTGGCAGGTCATCTGGGCACCAGTGCACGAACACGATTGTATGTGACATGTCCCTCCTGCAGATAGTGTGACTGTGGACTTCGGTTTCCATGGACGAGGTTCAGTCATCCCAGCGAGGCGGTCCGACATTCCAGTATCGTGTTTCGCCGATCACGATGTTTGATGTCGTCCGCAATATCACTGGAACAGTTTCCAAGAGCTGTGTACCTATGGTCCACGGTTGGTGGCGCAAGGCCTGCTGCAAGCCAACCTCCAACCGCCGGCCTTCCCAGCACGGCAATGCAGTCAAATTCGGTGTTCCTGTGGATCGCCAAATAAGTGGATCGAATTCACGCTGGCATGCTGCGTGGAGTTAGGTACACCCTCTCAGAGAGCAATGGAGGCGAGACACTGGCACTGGAAGTTGTACGGGATCCCAAGCAGTTTTAAAGATCCTTCCATCGACTGACTTTGCGAGATTAGCCCTCAATCCTCAGTAATCTGACCAGTCGCTCACCTGCACTTTGCGTCGTCACGTCACTCATGTCAAGTTCTGGAACGTATGTACACCCACCCTTCGACCCGCGACCACCGACTAAGCTGCCGACCACCTCCGTGAGGTATGTTAACCATGTCTTGAGGGACGGATGAGAAGGCTTACCTACATGCTCAAGGGCAACGAGCGTGAGGAAAACGAGGCGAAGTCTGTTCAGCGACAAGCATGCACGAGTATACGTGTGACTGCGTGTTGAACGCCATTGGAAGGTGAGTATGCAGATACGCTCGCCGACACTTGCCACCGAGCACCCTCAACCGTGCCTGGATTGGAGTGGTTTAACTTGTGCGTTGGCACTGCAAAGCGTCAACCATCGATGCCGAGACAGCGGGTTTGATCCACTAATTGAGAGCGGAACCAGACACCAACACATTTGACTATCGATTCAAGGATGAGTGGATGACACAAAACATATACCAAACATGCTTTTACACCCTTCAGACATCCGTGGACTATTGGACCTGATGCATGGCTATGGATATAGTAGAGTCCACTTGCGACGTCTTGGAGCTAAACCAGTATGTCAAGTTGCGTCACGGTGAAAGTGAACTGCACGAGTCGCACGACTTACAAGGGGCCGTGGATCATTCCCTGTATTTTGGACATAACTGTGCGTTTCCCAGCAACATCCACTCGGATATTATTGAAATTGTGGAATCAATTTCAGTACAGATCACAAAGAGGGGAACGATGTTCTCGTGACGGAGTTTCGACCATAGATGCACTTCTCGAAGGATACGCTGAACAAGAAAGCTTCAGCTCAAACTGTAGCAACCATTGTTGGGAAGCATGTTAACACTACCTTCAATGTAGCCATATCCTCCGGCGGGCCGCTATCATAGATTTTAATTGCCACTTCAAAACCAGTTGTCAAAGTGCCTTGGAACACGGTGGCAATGCTGTCACGCCAAATCTTCCCTCCCGAGTTGCAACTGACTCGACCGTTGAGATTGATAGCGTACCTGGACGCCCTCTCAAAGACCTCGTGCAACATAATAGATAGTTCAATCGATGTTCGTCGATATGTGGAATCTGACAAGTGACAAGGGACGATCCTGTACCGATGAAGTCGCGCTAAAAGGTGCCCTCCCAAATAAGCAACGCCACACCCCTATGTCCGTCCTCTGTTAAAACCAAGGCATTTTGTCCTTGAGTAGCCTTTGCCGTGGTGGCTCCAATAGAATTTTTTGGTTGGCCAACGAACGCCAGCAACCACCAAGCCAAAGCGGACTCCCACCGACAAAGAGGAGGAGCACTGAGGCGAGCGTAATCCAGAAAGCTGGGTTTAAAAAATTCATATTACACCTTGATCAGAAAACAAAGGAGCAAGCAATCGCGTACTGACCATGACTGGGTTTGGTATTTCCGCCAAAACCAAGGTCGGTCATTTGACTTCTGATGTATACATAAAGAATGGCATCAACGACGATGGAGGCAGTGGCCGAAAGACACGCAATGACGGAGAAGGTGAGAAGAAAGACTGAGATACGCTTGAAGATGCAAAACAAGAGTGCAACAAACGTCGCTGCCGCCGCTGCATCACATAGTGAATATCAGGCCCGTGATCGTAGTGCGGGTGGTGCAGGTGCGAACGTACCGACAACGTGGAGCGTAAGGCCACGGGTCCAAGGCGCAACGATGTCTACCGTATCTGTCTGGTTGGAGACAGTCACGGAGTAGCCCTTGATTGAAACTAAAAATGAGCGAGATCAACAAGGAACCGAAGACTATGTTAAACTGGACAGAGCTCACCTGCGCTAGCGCCACATTGAGAAGTCCCATTGACGAGATCATAGCAATACGCCCTGATCAAAATTCAGCTATTCAATTGAAGACAGATAAGAAAGTATATACCATATACCAAACTGTGGCATGGTAAAGACATGGTATTATGAGGACAAGTGAGGGATGAGGCAGGGAAGTACTCACCCTCAGCTGGGTGACGGTTTCGTTTGCAGCAGTTAGGGACGTGCCATTTCCTGCATTGACGCGGGTGATATCCATACCAGATATGGCGGGAAGGGAGACGGCGGTGAGGATCAAGAGGATGAAAGCGACGAAGAAAAATAACGCCGCGAAGTAGCAAGTTCTATGTTCCATATGAACCAGGGAAACCATATCTGTGATCGTAACTGTCAGTCAGTGATAGTGAGCGTTCGCGGACTGGGAGTGTTGAGGGGAAGCGAGTTCACAGTGGCCTTTTATCATGCAGAAATCATCCGGTGTTTGTAGTAGGAGCAGATAAACCAAACAGAAGGCTGGGCACGGTGTCAACCTATGTACGACGTCCGTCACTGCTATTATCGCTTATAGGTCAGTAACTAAATGAGAAGTCTAACGGTGACACACTTACAGGAATGCAGTTCAGGACGCCAAGTTCACATATCCATCAACCCGGCCACTTTGTGTGGTATGATGCCCTGTTCCATCGACAGCTAGCCTCCGTAAGATATCACGCTCATGGCCACCCTCGTTTGCTGGAGAACCTGCTCCTGTTTAGCCTCTTCTTCAGATGGGATACAGCTTCCGATACGCATTGACAGCGGTTTTGCGTTCCACTGCTCAGACATGGGAACTAGACGTACGAACACGGCCATTACTAGGCCCTTCAACGGTCCTGCAGCCACGTTCAATGTTTATCCTGCGTTGGGAAAGGGGAAGTAGCCTGATTGAGTTCTTCGATCGCGGGCTGTGTGAGTGATGAGGAAGTTGAAGGCATGTGGGTGTTTGGTCAACCACATGAGCGAGAGGTACCAGCTCTGTGCTGGCGTCTCGAGCTTTGATGGATGGATAGAAGATGGCTGATGATGCGGTGTGGCTGCACAATCACGATGCAGAAAGGCAGGAACAGGCTGTCTAGGCGATCCGAGAAGAAGTATGAAGTTAGCAAGTGCCGTTGTGTGCGTTTTCCCACTCAACGACCGAGTCCAGTGCTTTTCCGTGTGAGTGTGTCTTGGCACGTTGGCTGACGATCGAGTGGCTGGTTGATAGGAGCACCTAAGGCAGCAGTTCTCGGCATCAATAGAGGTCATACAGATGGGGTTATTATGTTATGAGAAACGTATCTAAGAGACCAACAATCCGCACCGGAACTACCCGGCTGGCCTTGAATATTCATTTTGTCGGCTTCCCCTTCGGCAAATCCTCCCTCAATGTCCCGTATGCGCTGACCGGCCCTCTGCAGATCCTCTCGGAGGCCTCGTTTGACTTCCAAGAGCCTCTTCAGAGAGCTTCTCGGCTTCCACCAGTAGGACCGTCTATCTCCTCACACCTAGCCCTGACCATCCCACGAATGTCCTTGCCCTTTGTACTCATCTAGCATTTTACCATGTCCGCAGGTCACGGTTCCCGATCATCTCTACCCATTACGACTAAGGGAATGGGCAGACATTTCTGTAGCCCTCGAAAGCCACGGAATAAGAAGAAAACCTCAACGCCTGTTCCCATTCGCGCGAATGCCTTCAAACGCCAGAAGCTCCTTGACGAACTGGCCGATTTACTTTCGCCACCATCTCCAGAACCCGGGTCGCATATCTGCAGTGGTACTACATCTCCCACTGACCATCCCACAGAACTGCTGGAGCCGACAGAACCAGAGGAAGCACTATTTATGCTCGACAGTGAGGAAGTGCTGTCCGGCAATCCAACCGTCGAGGAGCCTCGTACCGCCCGTCCCACTGAAAAGTCGATTTCTCTGAGTGCAAGCTGGAAGGCTGTCATTCAGACTGTGATCGACCCTTTCGTCAAGTACACAACCGCAATGCTGGGCAAGCCTTTGCCCATTCTCGGTTCATCTCTTTCCTCATGTACTGCGCACTGCCAGGAACAAAAAGTCACCAATATATTGTGTTTGTTCCTTGACCGTAAGTCCACACCCTGTGGTCATGCTCTAGCTCGACAATGATCTGTATTAGGTTTTACCTCTATCAACGTTTTAAGCTGTGACTGTTCCACGCTCCCTCAGACCCTCATCTCCCATGGGCTATTTCCCACCGCACCATCCCAACCCCGGATGGCTGTGTCTGTCGAACTTCTTTCATTCTATCGTGCGCTTTTTGAGCGTTCATGCGATGCAATTAATGCGCTTGCTGCCGCCCTCAACACGTACTACAGTAGGCGTGGTTTCCGGGTGACGAATCAAAAGGTACGTGTCACTGCGTGCCTCTCCGTCACCTCAGATAGGTGTGAACTGTTATCAGGGGACAACTGTGAAAGAGCCGTTCCGGCGTGGTCTCAGTCAGGCCGTGCAATGGTATGCTATCCTGCAAGCTGAGGTGGACAAGCAGGTGGACAATATCCTCCAGCACTGCCGACGTCTTGTCAAGCTGTCGGCCATCAAGTCTTGTTCCCTCCATCCTACGTCCTGCGAATCTCCATCTACCCTGCAGGAGCCCGTCTCCCAAGGTTCCTGCGCTGAGGTTCTCATTCAACGCTGCCCAGCCTGTTTCGGTGGTGTCTCGTTTGGGACTCCACTTGATAAAGGTGGTGACATCCATGTTGCGATGGATGGTAATTTCCACCACCGTCATCGGCGTTCAGCGGGTATTTCTCCATTATTTTATGAACCATCTTACTTCCTTCCCAAGGCACAGGTAGATGCTGTTGGACGGCACATTGATCAAGCCCGCCGGCGTCCATCCAAGAGGTCGCGATCCGTGGTCCCTGATGAGGCAATTGATCAATGTGAAGCTTCATATGAAGCCGCAGACGGCCAGAAACAAAAGGCATCCACGGATGGCTTCGATGACACTGGGTTAATGGCGCTCATTTGTCGACACGACATTCCCCTTTTTTTTGCAAACATAGACACCCCAGGCGAGCAGCAAAAGTATAGTGTTGCCCTTATTCAGCACCTTTTCTCTCTTCTTCCACGCCAGGCTAACGTAGTGGTGTTGTATGATGTGGGGTGTGTTTTATCTCGTTCACTCTCCCGGGTACGTTGGACAACCAGCTTCAGTCATTCGCTAATCACTGCCATCCAGTTTGACATTCTTGACCAAGCTCTCATGCCCCGGATTCGTTTCGCGACCACGGCGATGCACGCGTACGGTCACGAATGGGCCTGTCAACTCGTTTACAACCCCCGACTCATCTCAGGCTTAGGATTATCTGATGGCGAAGGTACGGAGCGCCTGTGGTCCCGTTTCATTAAACTTATTGGCATCGAACGTGTTTCTTCTGTGAGTTCATATCTTAACCATGTCAGATGTTAGCTCATCGTTGCTTAGCGTCAACGCCGCATCTGGCTTCTCGATCGCCACGCAACAGCAATTGGTTATCAAATGCGGACGGAACTCGGCGATTGGATTAGGCGCCGCCTTAGGAAGGGAGTACACGAACAAGGTTCTGCCGCCCAAGAAGTCCTTAACAACTGTGGAGTGAGTATTACGGAACTCAGGGAACAATGGGCTAGTCAACGAGCAGCGCAGTTGTCCATTAGAGCACGTTCGTATGAGTTTCTTCGACCCAAAATTTCCTATTCCTAACTGACTCGATTAGATGCGCCCGCGAAGCTCAAGAAAGAACTCGACACTGTGCTCGCATTGCAAGCCGACTTGGATACTACTACTAGAGTCGTCCAAGGCGCCCGGGCAACCATAGAGAAGGGGAATGTAACTCCTGACATTCTCGATGCTCTTGCAAGTGTGGAGCGCAGTCATACAAGGCTTGTCATCAAAGCGGAGGCTCTTTACTCCTCTCTCAACGTTCACGAGCAATTTCCACAGCTCACTAATGTCAGTCTCGACTTCGTGCGCACACTACTCATGGCACGCGACTTGAAAATAAACATTCGCAAGCGAGCGATTGGTAGTTTTTTTGAATGGGACAAACTCGACCGCGCAGTTGGCGGTAAAGACAAACCATTAGGTGTGTCCCTGGTTACCGGTTCATTGTCCACTGTCTAAGACATTAGTAGGTACTAAACTTCATCAACAAACATGCAAGGCCATTGCGAAGCGCCAACCCGCACTCATGTCGGCCATCCGCAAATACAACACATACTGTGAGCAACTTTCTCAACTGCATGACTCCTCTTGGGCGATTCCTCTCCCTGCCCCACTACCTACCAAACTTGTCGACTTACGAAATGACACGAGCCTCATGGAGGATGTCTGGATCACCCCTTCTCCAGGGAAGACTCCCGCGTGGTTACAAGATGCTGACGTGCGAGATGGTATCCGAGCGCTCCTCAAGCATGAACGCTGTCTAGAAGAGCAACGCCGTCTCGGTTCGGAAGCGGACAATATGTGCCGGTGGTTTGGAAACGAGCTCTCTGCCGTTCAAGTGGCTTTACGGCAGCCGGAAAGTGAGTTCAACAAGCATCAGAAATCCGTTTCGTAAATTAATTCCGTCGCAGATGGCAACTATCATTTAATATTGAGGCAGCATCTTGAAGCCATACTCGAGCTGCAGGAGCGATGGCCCACGGTTCTATGCTCATCTTCTCGCTACACTTACCAGGCTCGAGTTTCCATCCAGCTTGCAGACACTATCACGGGAGCCTCGCTTCCCTCTCTGAATTGGCTTACACCAGTAGTGGTCGATGATCTCGCTAATAATGATGACGACGAGGACATTTTGGGAGTCACTGACTTGCTAGGGTCCGATCTGACGGACCTCTCCCTTGCACCGGAACAAATCGCCCTCTCAGATATCCTTGGAGTTGGTCATGCCGATGATCAGGATGACGTTGAGGGCGACATTGAAACCCCGCCACCAGTATCGTTCAAATGGAAGATCCCGCATGTATGAAGCATATTCTTTCATTAAGTTTGTATTATCCACCCTCTGACGTTTTGACAGGCACTCGCTGTTGATTGTCATATTGACTTGGCACAGGATGTCGAAGTCCAGGCCATCAAGCCGCCTGTAATATGGACACCGACTAATGGCTTCCCGCGGCAGACTTTCCTTTCGGGAGATATCAACATACTAACGTCTCCGCGTGCTCAACTCAACGATACCTGTATCAATGGCTGTGCCACTCTGTTATATTCCGCATTCATTCCCACCGCCGCATCTTGTGCAATTCTTTCGACCCACGACCTTCCTCGCATCCGCTTTAATGCCGAAGACGATACGCTCTGGCGCAATCTCTCATGGACACGATTTTGGGAAAAATCCATCTGGATCCTCCCGATTCACCGCTCATCGCCTGTGGGGCATTGGGTCCTTTGCACCATCGACTTTCGTTCTCGGCAGCTCTTCCTGTTCGACAGCCTTGCCGAACAGAAACCTTGGAAGAATGACATTAAGGTGGGTCGTTTTTAGAAGCAGTTTACATCCTAACTTGTTCACAGGACATTATGCGGCTCATTTGTCGTCTCTCCAACTTAGCGACCCATAGGTTAGGAACCACTCATCAAGATCAGGGCGGCTGGACGGCCCAACCCGTTTTGGTGAGTCTTACGAGTACGTTGCTTTTATCCTCTAATGGGCATCACAGCTGGAACCACGCCAAACCAACGGGTATGACTGTGGGGTCTGGACCTTAGCCCAGATGGCTGCCGTTTTGAGGGGCTACGAGGTCACTGGTATTGAAGAGTGTAACATCAGCCGTTTTCGCCGCTTTCTCTGTGTTCTTATCCTTCGCATAGCAGCGTTAGGTTGATTACATCCACAGATTTTAGTCGCTGCTATATACATTGATCTCAGGAATGATGATTACATGTAGCAGGACGGGTGTAAGATCTGTAAGAGCTGGTAGCGAAGCATGGCACTGATCCGGTGCAGTTAACTCGATGTCAAAGCTCGTAGCTAGTAGATGCCTGCAATGTACATAGTACATACACTTGTTTCCAGTGGTTCATCATCACCAGATAGTGGTAAGCTGCGGAGAGGGTCGCTAGCTAGTTGCCGGTGTGGACTGGAGTTACAAGCAGATGCCGGAAGATTCATCCTATTCATAACTATGCATTGTGTAGTAGGTGTGCAAAACAAGGTACTGAATGAGTTCATTCGAAGATACAGAGAAAGACTCATCCGAAATGCCTGTGTGACACGGAGTAAGGCTCTCTGGTCCCCGTGCAGTTTCCGAGTCCTATTTTGTGCGATACTCTACAGTCGTGAGGGGCCAGCTATTATGCTGGGGTAGCTATATAGTCCCGCAGGTTACTGGCAGTAGTCTCGACGCTCAGTGTTGCATAACCGTCACAAAATCTGGAACAACTACAAAATGTATTGTACTCGAACTCCGGGTTATAATGAGGGCAAGTATTGGCTATGGGCAACGATCTTGCTAATGTGTGCTAAAATGCACTATCAGTGAAATACCGGGAGTGGCAGACCGTTCCTTTCGTCTACAAGCAGCAACTCACGCCTCGCGCTCAACCTACATCACTAGAATGCTACTTCGCTGATTTACATACACGGAATTGTATCTCAATCTTCGTCTCAATTTTCTGTATCTAAGATACCACACAACTAGTATACTACGAAGTGTCCATCATCATTAACATAGTAACCTCGAGGGATCAGCATTAAGCCCCAGTAGAAGAGACGGGGCTATGCATGATTTAGTGTAACCACTAATCTGGTTGGGGGGATACTGACCTCAAAGGCTGCGGTCCAGCGAAGGATTGCAGCACGCTGGGAGGTGGGTCAGTCGACGTGGTGGAATGTATCATATAATCAGACATACGTTGGCGTAATTATCCATCTCGTGGTAAGCAAGAGCCGCAAAGAGGGGAACAAGATGCCAGACAGAAACCAATGCGGTAGTAGGATGGCCAGGGGTTCGCTGGAGCCAAGTCGGTGGTGGTGCGTCTGCATCGCTAACAGGGTGCCAAGTTTCCAGTACGACTGGAGGGCTCACCGAGAATCGTGACTCGAGGTGTCGCCTCTCACTAACCCGCGCACGTGAAATCCAGTAGTGAAAACCATGGGGATCCTGGGGCAGTTAAATGCATTAGTTCTTGCGAAAGACGACCTCACATTTTATACTATGTAGTATACCTGGGGAGAAAGATGAACACGCTCACAGAGGAGCATGTCCCGAGGGACGGTCCTTGGATCCGTTGGGTTAGACACCTCGTTCTCCTGAAAAATAGATACCGCAGAAAGAACCTGGCGGGCAAATTAGCATGAGGAGTACACAACTCAAAAGACGGCTACCACGGGTGGCACAACTAATTGTGACGTCTCATCTAGCGTATCGAGCCAGTCAGTGAAATCCTCCGAAAATCTGCCAGAGTTGCGGTTGCTATTTGCCATTAGGAACGTCTTCCCTGCCCGCACCTTGTCTTGCTTGAACACCCGGTTTTGTGGCCAAGTGGTATACGGCTATGAGCGGCTTTACAATAATGATAGGCGTTGGAAGCTATACGTAGAAATCAATACACCTTTGGACTAGTTCTCCTGATCGAGACTGTTCTGCTCACCTCTATCTCCTATCACCCTGTAGGTAATGCGTCTATTCGGTACGCTATTTTATGGACAAAGCACCTTGTCCCCGGTCAAAAAAATGCAATCAACAAATGCAGGAGACGTAAGAGGGATATGAGGACGTACCGACTTGGAGACGACGACGAGATGGGATGACCAGTGCAGAGACATTATGAGGACGTACCGAGTCGGAGACGATGACAAGACGGGATTGTTCTACTCACCTCTATCTCCTATTATCTCGTAACTTTTGGTACTTGCTGTCGCCGAATACGAAGATAGTTTGCTAGGGTAAACGAGCTCCTACAGACGGAGCCATGATATTGCATGCCTTAGACAGAAGTAGCTATATGAATCACGAATAACACATCAGAGTATCTGCAGCACAAATAGTATACTTGATCCAACCGGAAATCTTGTCGCCCTGGATCTCATACTGATCGCGTAGAGGTTCTGAACGCACTTCTGATTTGCACCCCAGACAAGTGGACACCCGCGCCTTTGCGTGCACAACTTCTTCGTCACACCCCAAAGCAACCATCGCCCGGGCGTTTGCGCGCGAACCATCTTGCACACGTTTCGATCGGGACCACGGACGAATAGCGCCACATTTCGAGCACCCCATGGGCAGAGACTTGCCCCAAGGACGGCGATGACTGTGGTACCATGAATATCTGTACCCGATGATCGAAGGAAGTACGGCGCCGTTGAGTGTACAAGGTCTTGAACCAAATGGGGCCTTGGGGGCCAGCAAACCTTCGATATAGAATAAAATCACGTCAGTGTGCATGCGCAAGTCAATAGATGTGTTGAGGATGTCCTGGAAGATAGCAACGAGATCGTGTCCTTGAATAAGGACTTGGATAGAGTATGTCACGATGAACGCCTTGGCGACGGCACTGATGAAGTCCGGAGCGGTGAACATGATAGTGAATTCGGGTCGAAGACTAGTGGTCATTAGTTTCGAAGAACTCTTCGCGAATTAATGAAGAATGGCTCACCGCGTGATCGCTTGTTTCATTGCCTTGTACGACTCTTCAAATGCGACCACATGACCGCACGTAAGCATGAACAGCGTGGACGCGTATACTACCTTATCGAGAGGCGGGTTAAATAGGCAGTTCACGAACTAAAAAAAATTAGAAACCAGAAATTGTAGAGAGCGTCAATACGTACATCCGCCACTTCCATGGCAACGTCATTGCCATTTCTGTCCTTGCCCGCAAATAAGTCGCCACGGTTTACCTCGCTGTGGACCGTAACAAAAATGATTTTCCGCCCGAAGTTTCGCTCAGCGAGCCTCGCGCCCAAGAGGCTTGCTTTTTTACTCCATCGAACGAGCTTCTCGTCCGTCCCGAAATCAAAAAATACTTCTTCGTACACGAGCGAGTCTTGCATGTGGTAGTCCTCGAGGGAGGTGTACAAGAGCTTGGGGAGAGACCCCCGGCGTTCCATGCCCACACAGACAAGGTGAAGAATGAGGATCGATTCGGCACATACTTGAGTTTTCGATGCCCTTTCGCAGACGCCTCGGATGATAACGGGACCTTCAAGGACCTGAGTGGACCTCCCGTCGATATTGCGCGTGAAAGCCTTGAATTGTTGTCAAACTCGATTAGGTTATTCAAGGACGTCTACTCACATGATAGGGTGATAGTTTGCATTTCGCATCCCGCTCCCCTAGTTCGTGGCAGCCGGGACATTTGAAACTGACGTCTGAAGCGCAAATTTCGGGCTTGACCTCTGCCAAACCCAGGCAGTATTGGCATACGACTCGTGGGCATGAGTCACAGCAGAACAGAGACTTACTGCCATTGTGGCAGAGGTAACAATACTAGTGGTGTCAGTATTATACGGTCGCGCAAGTCAAAGAACTTACTCTGTTAGTAGGCCATCGGTCCATTTGTTGGGAGGCAGGCAATAGCATGTCACCGTGCACAGGGGAGGAGGGGACCGTCGTCAGGGTACTTAGTGATGAAATAGACTCGACAGACGCGCTCCTGGTTGCTCTGCTAGATGCGCCTCTGGTTGCTTTTGCTCTGCTGGAAATAACTCTGGCCGTTCTGCCAGAAGCCGTGCACGCCTGCTTGAGTGAAGGCTTCACTCGGGGAGCAGCTCCAGACGTGGCTTTAGCCGCACCCACCGTTGTCCTGGCCATTTTCCCTGTTTAGATACAGCACAGCGCCGCGTGAGTTTTTTTGTAGTAAGTCCCAAGACTGGCGATTGACTTGGTGCGAGAAATTTGCAGGTGGCGGTGCTAAGTGACCAAATTTGGACATCGGAGACAATCACGGAGTGCTTCGGAGCGTGCGCACGCATTGCATTGCGATGCGCCCTCGTCGTGCTTAGTTGGCACGTATGTGACACGCCCTTTTCGACAAGTAGTCCCTCCCACTCACTCTCCCAATCGCTGATCGTCGCTGGCAGACGTGTGTCGCCCGTCTCAGCTGATTCTCACCCGCACCCACCCTGTTCTGCTCGCTGGTATTTGTTGGTAGACGTATGTCGCCCTTTCAACGAGGAGTTCACTTATTCCAATCGCTGATCATCGTCGGCTGACGTGTGTCGCCGGTCTCAGCTGATTCTCACCCCCACCCACCCTGTCCTGCTCGTCGATATTTGTTGGTAGACGTATGTCGCCCTTTCAACAAGCAGTTCATCTCTTCCACTCGCTGTTCCTTGTTGGCAGACGTGTGTCGCCCGTCTCAGCGGATTCTCACCCCCTCCCACCCTGTTCTACTCGTTGATATATGTTGGCAGACGTATGTCGCCCTTTCAACGAGTAGTTCATTTCTTCCAATCGCTGATCATTGTTGGCAGACGTGTGTCGCCCGTCTCAGCTGATTCTCCCCCCTCCCACCCTGTTCTACTCGTTGATGTTCATTGGCAGACGTATGTCGCCCTTTCAACGAGTAGTTCATCTCTTCCAATCGCTGATCATCGTTGGCAGACGTGTGTCGCCCATCTCAGCTGATTCTCCCCCCCTCCCACCCTGTTCTACTCGTTGATGTTCATTGGCAGACGTATGTCGCCCTTTCAACGAGTAGTTCATTTCTTCCAATCGCTGATCATCGTTGGCAGACGTGTGTCGCCCATCTCAGCGGATTGTCACCCCCTCCCACCCTGTTCTACTCATTAATATTCGTTGGCAGACGTATGTCGCCCTTTTAACGAGTGGTTCGTCTCTTCTGTTCGCTGTTCCTCGTTGGCAGACGTGTGTCGCCCGTGTCAGTGGATTGTCACCCTGTTCTATGCATTCATTCAAGGTAATTCCTAGATCCCAATCTGGACCCCATTTCAACCCGAAATTCTCGTTGATTGCAATGGTGTGTTTTTATATTTGTACTTTCATGTCAGTGCCTTCTTTCATTCGAGGTTACACCTAGCTTCCAATTGAGTCATCTTCTCGTCACCTTACCGCCCCGCCATCACCCATCGTCACCCATGAGACCCTGCACAGTACCTTCATATGGACATACAGGGACACTAGGTTCTGGGCGGAAATTATCAGATTCGCAAATCACTGGCGGCCCATCAGATACTGCACAGATGGTCTTTCATAGCCAATCTGCTGCTACTCCATTAACGGTAAGTGCACCTGCCTTCACGTGCCCAACCTAGTCTTCATTTAGTTGGGTCGTTCCATATTTTAATTCGTTGATCTCCCTTTCTCAACTTCAGTGATGGATACCTTGGACGTGGATTTTGTTGAAGTGCAGGTGGGCGGTGGGGGCCGGGCAAGGGCGTCTCCGCCTCCAATCCTGACACCCACCCGTCTTCGGACTGCTATCAAAGCAACGAATCGAGACGGTGGTCTCATATCCAAGGCGCAGCTTCGTCGCAATCAGCAAACCACTTCACCGGCACCCGTCGCAGATATTCCTGGCCGTTCTGCTGGTGATAATCCATCCTTTGCATCCCCTGAAGTTCGATGCGCTTCGGAGCTATTTCTAACTAGCCATGATGACGGAGACTCGGAGGGGTTTGGTGACGCCATTCGTGCTCAGCTTGATACCGGTATGATTGGCTATTCTGCATTTTTTTTTTCTGACTGCATGCGCTGGTCTAGTTTATTGTGATTCACCAACGCCAAGGGCAAAGCCCCTTGACCACAGGCAGAGAGGCTCTGAGGGGCACGGTGACGCTGTGTGTGTTGACCTTGAAGCTGGTAAGATTCGCTGTCCCCACACGCCTTTATCTCTGACTGTATCCACTCATTCAGGCCCTCGCGAATCACCGACCCTGAGGGAGGAGCCACTGGGCGAGGTACAGATAGGCTCGATGGAGCACAGTGACACCGGTCTAGATGCTGGTACGGTTACCAACCCTTCTCGCTAATTTCTTTCCGACCGTTTACGCTCATTTAGGCTCCTGTGATTTATCAAAGCCGAAGAAGCCCCTTCGCCATGAACAGGGAGGCGCAAGGGGGCACGATGATGATGCCCGGGTTTGTCTTGCTACTGTGGGGAATGAGGCGTCCTCTGGTAACCCTACCTCTAGTAACTCTACGCCAGGTACGCCTCAGATGTCAGAGGTTTGCAATAGAGGGTGGTTTAATTCTCTCATTACAGAGCCTGCATACAGCACTGTCCAATTATCGTCGGGGACCCCACCGCCTACCCACAGTGACGTTGCAACTGTTTGTACCGCTTCGGGCACTCTTCAAGTGCCATCGGTGGCGCTACCTACTGGTGGTGACACTTCAACCCTCCAAATGACTGATGTAGCTGGTAGGCAATTTTATTTTCATCAGTGCCGTGTGCGCATCTGTATTTTCTGCAGGGGATTCTGTCGTCTCACCTGAAGAGTTACACTTCTGTGATAACAGTATCAATCCAGATGATATATTTGATGGGAGTACATTTGTGGTAGGAAGGCCGTCGGAGGCCGTTCTGGACATGATCCAGGAGGGCCTGGACCATATCACCGCATACCTTACTGACCTTGCGACACACTCCGGACAACCCCCTCAGCAGATTCTTGATCGTTTCCTCAAACAGTACTCCCGACTGAACCCTGCGAATGACTGGAATCGATACTCGAAGTACTTTTCCCACTACACAGAGCGGGAATTAGAACGTCTCCGGAAGTCTGGGTCATTCACTGGCGCCGTTGATGGCACACCCTGTAAGTGCACGTCGGAAGTATGACGTATTGCTTTGCTCTAAGCAATCTACAGCGGCTACGGTGCGCAAAAAGTGCTATGAGCTTTTTAAGAAGGAGTACAGTGATACTTGGCAAGAGATCCTCATCAAATTCGAGGAAAGTACGCAGTATACCGAAACTGGGAAGACTGTCGCTCAACGGCAGCAGCTATTCAATAAATCTGCGAAACGATTCACTCAGTCGGTGAGCTCTGTTGTGATGGCCTCATGGGCACCGCCGACCATTGTTCAGCTCGTTGCCCTATCGAAAGCACACGGTATCGAAGCAGCACTTGTAATGGCAGGTAGCATTGTGAACCAAGATGCGTCCCTCGGATATGCATACACTACGCCAGGCGCAGAGGATGTAAGTTCACGCATCATACCCTACAATTGACTCACAGTTCTCTGGCATTGAACAGTTTTTCATGGAGCGCTGTCACGCTGACACCGACGCGATCATCGGCCACTTCAAAGCTCACATATAGTAAGTACGACCTTCCAGTGCTACTCCCAGCCTCATGCTTGGTTCGCGTCATCAGCAACCGGTCGTCTCTAGCGTGCGTGGCAGAGGCATTCCACGCCGACAGGAAAGGAAAAGCAAAGGAACATAACGACACGGGATGTAATGTTGTCGACCTAACCTCTGAAAATGACGACCTTGTGCAGGACAACGGGAGTGATGAACGTGAGGATCACAATTTAGTGAAGAGGCTCATCACTGCCTTGATTGGTTTGTTATATCACTTGACGTGGCGTGCATGGTTCTGACCAGACTTCAGAAAATCACGGTCAATCATGGGCTTCAGGAAAACTGTTTCCCTGGAAACAGCTCCCCCAGAAACTTGGTCAGAATGCTCTGGTTTGCGTAAATTGGCCAGATGCGGTGTTGTTTCCTGGACAAGAGCGCTCGTCACGTAGCAAGCCTAAAGGTATCTCGGACCTCACTATGGTCGAATGCGCGCAGATTATTGCCGCCATACGGGACCATGGACCTCACAGGCTGCATTTCAAGTTTGAACCGAACAGCAAATGTGAGTACAAATGAGCTCGTCACCGGCTACTAAAGCTGATCCACAACTAGCGGATCTCCTCGCCTCCAAGAAAGCTGTCATCATTGGTGCACCACCACTGCATGATTCAAAGTCGTCGCGGGCGAAGAGGATTTTCTACAATGGCAAGACTGATTATGAGGGCCCAGCGCGCCTCCCTAATCCGGCCAAGACGCGGATCAAAAGGCAGGTAGGAGGCGGAAAGACTGCCGATAGGACAGCGGAAGATGAAGGAAATTCGAGCTCATCCCCGTCGCCTGTCCCAAGGACGCTACGCTCTACGTTGCACAGGGCTGCAGTCGGGGGAAGGGACTCGTCTGGCAAAGGTGCACCGAAATCTATGTACGGCCATAAGAAAGTGGAGGTAGTGATTACTACGACAGCAAAGAAAGTAGGGAAGCGACCGCCAAGCATTATCACGATTGGAGACTCCTCCGAGCCCGGTGAAACAAATATTGGAGTCGGAGAGGAGGCCCCAGACGAATATGCTCAATTGTTTTTTTCAGACGATGAACAAGGCCCATCTACCCGCAAACGCAAAGCAAACTTCCAGCAGTCCTTGCGCCCCACAAAACGAGTGGCATCCTCGCCGAACTCGAACATTACGCAATTCTCCAATTTGAAGGTAGCGAAAGCGCCTTCGCAGCCAAGATCAGCGCCCAAGAAAAGACTTCGAATTGTTTCACCGTTCGATTCCAACTCACCTAGAGAAGAAAGGCTACCCGGAGCCATCGTGGCCGGAGACCCCTCCACAAAACAACTTGCGTCCTCTCCGGAAAGTGACAGCATACAGCTCCCCAGTCCCTTGATGAACGCCTCGCCACAAAGGAGACCAGCAACCAAGAAAAATAAACTTCGGTTCATATCGCCACTCAGTTCTGGATCATCCAGTGAAGAAGAGCTCGGGTCTGATCCCCCTAGAGATGAGCCAAACGCGGCGTCATCCAAGGCGTCCATCGATGGTCAACAGCGTTCGGTGGAAATCCACGGCAAGCAATGTAAGTTGACATTTTCTTGGGATGTACACTCAAACAACGTCGCATATGAACCTCAGCAATGCGTACATGGCTCGCTCCGTCAAAGCCCCATGAAGATCAAACATCCAACGTGCCTTCTCACCGTGACGAATTACCAAACCTATCTCCCAAAGAGCCTCTGCGCACTGAAGGTAAGTCACTAGCAATATCCCCTTCACATTCCACGTAATCAAGCTGCTCTAGAGACGCAGTCCCAACAGCCCTCAACTCGGGTCCAAGGGGATCAACAGTCCAGCAGCGTGTTGAATGAGCTTCGTGCTGTCCGACTACCAAGTGAGCTGCACCAGCAGCCTCCTCAGCCTGAAGGTGAATCATCCGTTTTGATTACATTTCCCACTCAATATACACTCTTTGGCAGTGCAAGCGCGCCTCCCTCAACCACATATTCGTGTTGGCCAATCAGTTACCAGCAATCGAATACCAAGTGCGTCACACCCTGAACACAACTCTGGAGAAGGTAAGTCATTCCCCGTGTCGGAATATATACAGTCTAATGGTCCCACCAGCGGTGGAGCTAAAGCATGGACAAGAACATACCCAGGATGCTCAAGCTTGCGGCGTACCATCGGCGGGTGCCAGTAGCTCAAAACGTAAGTCACTAACACTTTCTAATAGTCGCCGCCTAACCTAACCACATCGTAGCAAAGGGGGATGCGACTGCTCTACATGAAACAGGTATGGAACCGTAACAAGATGAATCTTCTAAGTACTAACCGCTTTATTCCACAGCATGCGAATCTCTGCAACAACGGCCTGAAGTCGCAGTCTCCCTGCCCACGGCTGAGGCGATGGAGAGTGGAGGGGGTGTCAGAGCGATACATCACAACCCGCCGCCACGTATGTGGTCACCTGGGAATGATGATTGTCGTACTAACTCTACTGTAGATCTACCTATACAGCATCCTCACCCCAAGTCTAGGCGAACAAGGCCACATCCAGTGCAGGCAGTAGGGCGAAATGACGACCCGGACGTAGCGTTCAACTTACGCCGAAGGATATACCCTGGCACATCCATAGCTGAGTCCACAATTCCGAGCTCTGCGGCTTCTGCGAGACTATTAGCTGCGGAGGAAGGTTACGTTGGCGCTTCGCCTGGGGAAAGAGAGATGGAGCTGGAGTCCCCAGCCGGTGAATCACCAGGAGAGCTGTACCTAGGTCAACCACACCCGCCTCCGCCTCACCGTCACCGTGACCCACAAATGAATAGAGATCGTCAGCTGCAGGTAAATGTGGGTGCTGACAGGATGTACAGCAGGGACGATCAGTTCAGCTACGACAGAATTCCCTACCACCCGAGTATGGATCCTGGGTGGTATGACCCTTCGCTCAGAGGCTCTGAGGTCCGCTATGGTCCTTATCACCCGCAGTTCATCCTTCCTCCTCCATTCGCTGGACATCGTTACCCAGCGCGTGGCTATGCTAACGACCCAACGATTCATTGGCCACCCGGCGCAAGGGGATTCGGACACCATACCAATGTACCTCCCCCCTTCCATGGTGCGCACGAGACTGGGTATGCCAATGCTGGTGGTAGCCGTGAGCTACCTGTGGGAGCCTATCGACAGGCCCAGGTTTACGACTCGGCGCCATCCGATGCTGGTGCGCTCCTGGGCACTCAAGGTGGACTCGAACATTCTGCAGGAACCCACCAAGATGCTGTATTGGACTCAACCGGCCCACCAGCTGACAGCGATATTGCAACTACCGGAGACGTGTGAAAAGGTATGTATCAGTACGTCTCCGTTTTTCCTTATGTTAATCCGAAGCCCAAGGATAGTTTAGACACCGGGACTTATGTATGTTCGTGCCTATGTTCGTGTCTCAAAGTACCGAGGCCGTATCTCTCTTTTTTTTTTATCTTTATCATTACGCAAATCCTGCTTCAACAGCAGCTTCTAGACTTCCACCACCGGGTGGCTTCATGGGTATGCAAACCAGTTCCATTACATAGACGAAACCATACATATTCGTGAAATGTCGTACTACCATGACAATACAATGTCCTGGGAGCCTCCTCTGAAATTAGTATGATACTTGTCAGAGCCTCCAGTGTAACATGGGAAATGCTACGAAGACAGAAAATCATCAGGGTATATAGCCTCAGAAGAGGCTCTGACATACCTCGGAAGGCGGGTTACAGCAATCCGGGCATCACTCTCATCAGCCAAGAGCCTCGGGGCGACGACCGGGTGTAATCAAAAATGCTACAGAGACAGAGAAATCATCATGGTAGATAGCCTCGGAAGAGGCTCTGACATACCTCGAATGGCGGGTTACAGCGATCCCAGCATCACTCACAACAGCCAAGAGCCTCGGGGCGACGACCGGGTGTGATCAAAAATATCCACGGGAGGGTCATCACAGATGGTCAAAGAACACCCTGTCCAAATCGGGAATTTGGTGGGGAAGACGCCGAGGGAGGATATCTCTTAGACACATTTCGCCTTACAATGAAACCCTATCTGAAGACCGTGGGAACGTCAAAAAACTGCTGCCAAGGGTGGTCATTGAATTTCAGCGTCTTAACATGACGCTGAAGTGGACATCCGGCCTACTAAAAATCAGCGTCAAGGACAATGAATAAAATCATCACCGGCATTGAACAAGTGTGTCACAATCACCAAATAAAAATGAATTATATACTGCTTTTCATTGCTTCAGACAGTTACGACCGGTTCACAGCTGGCTCCATTCCAAGCAGACCTAATACAGTCATGTACTATCCTACACACAATGCGGGGGGATACATGCACACTCCTGCAACAGGCGGCAGGCCGTAGCAGGGTCCGGTACACGAAATACGACCAGGGAATGTGAGGCGTCAAACACGAGAATACGATCAGCTGCTCCGTGACTTTCTGATGAAGGTTAGGATGTGATCCCAGGGTGAAACCCATCTACAGAAAATGGTGTCAACACGAATTGGAAAAACAGGCAGCACCACCAACATCTGATAGCTTCCTCGTGATCCGGTTCGAGGCTTGCTCTCTAGTCTCAGCATGGATGTGATGACGTCCTGTATGTCCAACAGTAAGGCTACGCCTGGGTACCGCGAACATCTCCAGCTGAGGGTACGGACCACGAGCATTGCTGACAATATGAGCGTTTGCACTTGACGAGTGCTCTGGGATAACGGGGCTTTCCACAATTACAGGCTCCGGGACAGGAAGCGGCGAATGGTCATCGTATGTTTGTTGGGGGTGCTAACGGTTGGGCCCAATTCCGGCAGCGTGTCTGGAGATATCCGGACTGGTTTAAGTCGTCAGTAGCAGTTCATGGCGACAAGTTATCCGTGTCCTCACCTCTCTAGCGATGAATCGTGCTTCTCTTTGTGCCTACAGAGTGTTGTGGAGTAGCGTTGTAACAAAGATCACCGCATACACTCACCTTTATGTTCTCTAGCCAGCGCATATAGGGACTGAAATCCCACGTATCGCGGAGCTGGTCGGTCCTTCCTAATAGAAACATGACAAGACCTTAAGACGTATGCGAGAACTCCGAGAGAATCACCTATCTTGCGAGACAGACAAGGACTCGTTTGACCTACCAGATACCAACTTGTTTCTGTTGGTGTGGGGCTCTGCAGCATGTCGAATATACTGATACGGCCTGGACGGGTGCTTGAGATCCGGTGTGCGATAGGTCCGTGCTTGCTGTGAGTGGCATGTCGAGGAAAGAGATGGGAGGAAGCAAAGGACGGGTGCCGGCGATAAACACGTGAGCGTGACCGTCACGCTGTTAGTAGGGAGAGGACTTGCAGAATTGAACGCAGCGTCGCATTACATAATTTTGCCAGGACTGGAGAAATAAATAAATAAAAACATGGATCTGATTTTTTTTAGATAAGTCAATTTGTGCACTCGGTGCCTGCTGACAAAGCATCTCTTGTGGACCATGCTAAGTCAGTTTATGACGCTGATTTTCTCCCCCGACACTGAAAATCAAACATTTATTTTTTGTGACACTGTCAAACGATGACGCTGAAAAGACGCGTCCACTGTTTCAGCGTCACAGACACTGATTTTGTCCATTTCAGCGTCACGGACGCTGAAATATAGTGCTTTTACTTTTTACAGTGTCTGGAACATTCCGTATCGGCAAACCGACATCGTGGCGACTTACCCCACTGCAAATGTACCAACTGGATAGTGGATGACCGATAGCCATCCGAGTGACCGATGCCCCATAGCCGCGGTAACGTATAGCCAAGAGTTGAGAACACAGCAAACAGCGCGACTGCCTCCCGAGTGTCATTGGACGGACAACTGAGGATGCAAGACAAGTTGCGTTGCTAGAAAAGAAAAAATAAATAATACGAACAAGAGCGCCCGCATTTTCCCAAACGCCTCTCCCGGTGGGACGGTAGAGCACCCCATCCACTCTGTTATCCGTTGGAGTGGGGAAGGGGATCTGCCTGTCCTCGGTCCCCGTGACCTATCTACAAGTGCCCGTCCCATTCCCCTGCTGACCAAGCCAACTGGCTCTACGCTGTGCCTCTCTCCCCTGTTCCCCCTACTACACCGTCTACAGATGGCCGTTTTCCAAGTTTCACAAAACAAAACATCAGCAGGGGAATGAGACTAAGTGCGGTGATCGAGAAATAGCAATCCGGAGGATCTGCATATTGGGATGATGCCACATTGCCGGACAGAGAAAACAGCCCAACTCAAATAGACGAGCATACGCACCGTAGAAAAGGTGTAAGGTCAGTCACCATGAACGCGGTAATACTGTCTCAATATCTACTCTCAGTAGCGTAGGAACGGAATTGACTCGCACCTGGCGCCCGATTCGGAATCGGGACGATTGCCGAGAAGTTCTTTTCACTCCCGCCCGTCTCTCCCTCTCGCAGATTACCCAAAGTAGTTAAAAAAGCCGTTTGTCCGACACTTGTTCCCTCAAACTAATTTGTTCGTGTGCCCCGCTCACTCACACGCAGATTCGTGTGTAACCTTGTCCATACACACCGCGCAATGCGTAGGCACACAAGGCGTTGGGGAAAAGGGTGACCTCGCCACTCGGCGGGGAACTTCAATCCGAAATCATGCTGCCAGTTGACGCCGAGGAGAGCCCTCCGAGTTTCAAGGATCGTCTCTTGTTTCTCGGACCCCGTAATGAAGACTTGTTTGTCGATGAGGGTTCTTCCCATTGATGGATATTAGCGATAACCATAGTACGCTCACTAACGTGTGATGAAGGTGTTGCGTTTCACCTCGAGCCTCGGAAGAAGCTTGCTGTAATGTAACTCTAGCATGAATATCATCGCAGCACCCACCGTTTCCTCGCCGGGTACTCCCCCCCCCTTCCCCTTGAAATGTTCCATCGTACAAGATATGTGTAAGGGTAAGCTTCCCTTCACTGAGAAGAACGAGACCGGGAACAGGAAAGCAGTTCATGTCGACGCGGGCGCCCCATCACGAATCCCTCGATTACACAACCCGGTGATGACATTCAGCTGCCTTCCTAGAAGCACACTTGTCGTGTTTCAGTCTTGCCCTGGCCTCGTGGGCACCGTATAGCCGTCTGTGGAGACGCCACCACGGCTTCTAGTCGCTACCGGGCTATTCAGGACCAAGGCACCAGTGTGGTCTAACTGAAAAAGAAAGCACGCTGGGACGAATGTGAGGTCCGCAATATCAACAGACCTTAGCTCAACGATCAGCACGCGATCCTGTCAACACCTGTGCAATCGAAATCCTGGAGTGTATATGGGGAAGCCTTGACTGAACAAATGGACAGGATCGTGACTTAGCAAGTAACTCCAACACAAGGTCATACCAGCCAGTCAGGGTATAAGTGAACGTTCATGAAACCCCTGCGGTGCAATTATTTTGATGCAGAGAAAAATCCTTTACTTTCCAAGTACGTCCTGTGCTCTTGGCGATGTGCAATGACTTGTTTATCGACTGAACTCCTCCAAATGGGTACGCCAATCTGTTTCCTCAGTCAATGGTGCCTGCAATTGATGAAAATACCAAGGATGCTTACCCATGCGGCCAGGTCAAGCACTGTGTCAACAAAGGCATTGCTCCTCGGTGCAGAGCCTCTCGTCGAAGCACGGAAGAGGCTCGTGATAAGGTCGGCCGTGATATGATGGTCACCACGCTGCACACCTACATCGAAGATTACAACCGTGCCAGACGATGTCCTTGTGTCCGCGCAACCACTTACCGGCAAGAAGTCCAGCTGCAGCTTGTTCGGCGGTCAACCCCTCGTCCGTGGACTCGATCTTGCGAGTGATACTTGGTTTTGTCTTATTTTCTTCTTCAAAGCCTGGGGTATACATAGTGGGAGGGAAGAAGATATGAACGTCGATGCCATACAAGAGTAACTCCGATCGTAGAGATTCCGCGAGACCTGCATCGACAAGTCACAGTGAGGAGCGCAGCCGATAAGAGCAAGACGCAGAACGAACCGCGGAGAGCGTGTTTCGCAGGCGCGTAAGAAGAGTAGCCCACGAAAGATATGTATCCCAGCGTCGACGAAACCAAAATAATCTTTCCCTTCTTGTTCTGTCTTGCCATCTCCTTGGCCGCAGCCTGTGCACATCAGACACGAGACCAGCTCCAGTAAGAGATCAATATATAGATCAGCACTGAGCACACTCACAAAAGCGGTCCACGCCTGCACCCAAAAGCCGTCCGTCATGCCCCGCTCGAAATCCTCGGCAGTCATGTCCATGAGGTACATTGGTCTAGAGGCACCAGCACATGCAAATACGGCATCGGGAACTTGACCACCATTCGAAGCACATACGGCTGCCAGAGCTTCGGCGGAATCACCTGCGGTGTTAAGTGAGAAGGAAAACGCGCGGAAAGTCTGCGTTGGAGATTGGCGAAGAGACTGAAATCATATATAACACACATGGCTTGAAGGTCAGTGGGAGGTGATGATGGCCTAAAATAGATAACCAACGCACCTCGAGCTCCTTCACCGCCGCATCCAGTTTGCTCTGTGTGCGCGCAACGATAGAAACGTTCGCTCCTTTCCTAGCCAAGTCTTTTGCGAGTGCAAGGCCAAGACCTTGGCTGCCGCCAGTGACATATACGTGCTAGACACGTCAGTCTCGACGTCGAAGAGAGCGGTGGTGCATTTACCTTCCCTCTCGGATCCCACTTTTTCTTCCCAAAGACCATTTGCGAAAAAAGCGACAGGAAGACTACAGCGAATGCAACCTTGGCAAGCAACGAGGAGAGAAGGTGGTCGAACAAGGTCATACTACTCGCGTTCTCAGTCGGTAGTTCAAACGGGTGTTAAGAGACCCACAAATCCAGTGCGAGGCAAGTTCACCGTTCAAGCCCCCTAGGCGCCCAGAGCACAGTTTTACTTTGAAGCGACGCGAGTGCAGGGGCCTCCACTCTCCCACGCACGTCTCTCCAGCTCCTCGAGTGCGTCAGCACACCAAGACCATACTGCTGTTACGGGACACAAAGTCGTCGCCGCGGAAGATTCTCGAAAGCTAGTGATACGAGTGGTACTACATTGACAGAAGTTACTGAAGCTCGGTCAACAATTCCGCGTGCGATCGTAGGATGGGGCGACGAATGCACTGAACACCCGGAGCTTCCTTGGGACGGTACTCTCACTCTTAGCAGAATCATGAGCTCTGACACGCTTCTTGCCACAAATAAGTTGTATGGTGGTGCAGAATCACCAAACAGTGATTCCCGCGGACTGTCGTAAGTACAATCCACATAGGAACGTGTAATCTTGGATGAAGAATGAAATGGTTCCAGTTGCATAGCAAGGTTTACATTCTACCACGCAGGGCTCCATACGTACCGCTTGCACCCACGCCAAGGTCGAACGAAGACATCAGCATTCCAGCCAATCACGGGTTTCAGCTTCTACCATTTTAGACAACGGATCATAGGATCATAGACTCATCAAGCTGCAAAGCCTGCTTTGACAAACGATCAGTGACGCGTCCGTTAGCACATGGTACGGTGTACACACCGGTGGCCGTCTTCAGAATTGTACGTGTAGAATCTTCCGAACGGTTCCTGTACTACTTAACTCCAAAATATAATGCTGACACGTCGCATCTTAGGTAGACTTGAACCTTCGTATCACGCTTTGCAGACTATCTGAGCTGAAAAATTTGATGCGTATCGGTGGTCGTTCGTCAAGCTTTTGTCTCTTCAAACATAGTCCAAGCTTGGAAACCGTGAACGGCTTCGTGCATACGCCGCGGCGATGGTTCGCGAACCGGCCGATGGGGAGGGTTCGAGGGCAGATAGTTCGAGATGCGTTAGATTTGGGTCGTGAAGGTAAGTCCTCGCAGTGTCGAGCAGAAGAACTTGGGTGCACGGTCATCGAGACCACTTTCGGACATATGGGAATGGTTCGTAATGTCTTGTCCCGTCCTGCTCAAGTTCAGATTGTCCTTGGGTCATAACTGGTACGTCGAATCACCGATTTTATCATGAAGAAGTTATACGACACGCCACTCCTTAATGCCTGTGTCTGTGCTAGATGAAGGTACCGCAGTCGCCCCTCGCCGGCACGCGGAGTTGATTCCTATACCTATGCGCCACCACCCCTAACTGAGATGGATCGCGCACATCAGGTGGGGAGTGTACGATCACCTCAGTTGCAATTTTGGTTGCCTTGCAGGAGAGAGTCAACGGGTGAAGGCAACCACGGCGATAGAGCTGGCCGTGGAGAACACTGCTTGGCGTTGCTCAAGCGCTCAGCGCTGACGTCCGTGTTTGTGCGGAGTGGCGACCGCGTGTTGCTGCAGTGAGGAGTCAGTGGCCCATCCCCGGAATCCAAACCCGACAGATGGAAACGCATGTCAGTCCCTTTTCCTGGACGTTTGGGTATAGTCCTACTGGCAGCCTTGAGGGCCGAGGCATGCTAAGGGTGACTGATTGAACAGGCTAGATGTAGGGTGCTGCGCCGAGCTTCCGATCTCGCCGCATATCTGTCCCTTGCAACGCCACTACTCCTAGTGACGCTGGGCCGCCGCCACACGTCTGCTGTTGACGGCTCAAATCGTGTGATCACGCTCTCTCGAGAGCATGCCAGATATAGTTGTTCTCCACATAAGCCATTTATAGGTTGTAAGTATGGTTGAGGGTGCCTTGAGTAAACTCTGTGACAACTGGTAGACACCAGGGAACAGACAAGGTACAGGTTCATGCCAGCCCGCCTCGATGGGCTTACGACTGATTCGATGCTCTCTATCTATATGGGTCACGAAGATCTATTATTATTGCAGTCTACCCTGGTTCAACCGGGTTCATTCGGCCTTGCCTTCGGCCATAGCTGCAGCTGCAGTCTTGCTGCCCTCTACGATAGCCTTGACAGTATTCAACGCGGCTCCGAAGTCCGAAAAGAGGATATGTGGGATGCCCTCTCGTTTGCAATACGCTGCGAGATCGTTCTCTCCATCGTTCTTCTGCTTGACGAACAACACGTCAGCATGCCGCGCTGCAGACATGTCTGAGATATATGATATATATGTATATGTAGGAGGTCGCGTTGCGTGGACACGGAAGAAGCATAAGCGTTTTGAGATAGCCGATTATCGCATGAAGTGCTCAGCCAAGCAAATACTCATCTGCAGAGATGCGGATATAACGCACCTGAGACGCCATCCCCGAAGAAAAAGAGCGTCGGCGGGTCTGGAAGCGCACGGTACGGTAGAATCGCTTGTGATTTGTCATGGCCGTATCCACTGCACGAACCAAATCGCGCAAAAGAAAACGAGCCCATATAACGGATCGTGATGCATGATGCATCATCAAATACGTGCCATATGTTATCATCATCAAATTTTGCATATTTCGTGCGTATTTATTGACGCGGGAAATTTCCGAGAGCCAATGATACCGACGAACGCGTCGGTCCACGCGAAAGAGAAATGCAAACGAGGTCACCGAAAAAAGCAACAAACGTTGATGCGATCATAATAAGAAAACGTGGTCGAACGTGCCCACCGAGTGAGCCACTCAGTTCTCGGAAGCTGGCGAAGTGAACGAACGTACCTGGTGGGATGACGGTACTTGATGCTCCACGTACCATCCGCACGAACATCTACGTGGTTGGATATGATATCAATTTCGGCCGCTTCCTCCGGCGTAACCAGCGCTGAGAGCACGGCGCGTATGATGGGTTCCATTCCGCTGAGAGAATGCGTATGTATACGGCATGGTCGTGTGAGCGCAGTACGCATCGTCCACAACAGGAAAGCATAGAATAGAGAATAAATAAGGCACGATTAGAATTAGAGTTGCAGGTTTGAGTGCCAGGTTCAAAAAAATGAGGGAAAAAAGGATGTCAAAACCACGACACTTCACTTCTCTTAATTCACTCGCTCACCTGGAGACGATCACGACGGGGATGTCTTTAGATTTGCAGTATCTGTAGAAGTCCCTAAATCCAGGGTCGAGTTTGATGTCTGACAGATCGTGCGTGGTTAGCAACGGTTCCACGGTAAATCTTCGTTTGCCTTTCCCATAGTGGGAGGGGATAGGGGATAGGTGGGATGCGACGCACTCCGTTTCAGGACATCCTTGCACTCATCCAACGTGTGTCCGTTGGCAGAAACGCTCTCGAGCATGCGGCGAAACTCGTCCCTAATTACCAGTCCGAGACGACGGAAAGGCCGATCAGCGGAATACTCCTTACAAGCCCCGGGACACAAGGACCACAAAAACAAAAAGATAAAGGATGACGAACTCCCAAGCACGTCCTTTAATTTACGGGAAACTCACCGGAAAGTCGTTTTTCCAGAGAGGATATCCAAATTTCCCTCTCGGCGTTTCTCTTTCCCGTATCCGAGATTATCGGTCATGTCTGCGGACGGCGGTGTTAGACAACGGCAAAGGACAGCACGCGTGGACACCAAACGCACAGTCGTTGGAATCGTAGTTGGTGATCGTGCCATCCCTGCAGAGATTGAATGAGACCTTGCAAAGCGAATAGTAAAATAGTCCCACCAATCGCTCAGAACGACGAACTGCTTATCACTGTGGACGGGTGGGTACGGTAGGGTGCTTTGTGGAGCTGTCTCGGTCATCTCCCCGTGTGAAGGATATCTCTGGCAGAGGGTATGTTTGAAACGGTGGGTGTCGATGGCGAAGAGAGTTTTCTCTCGTGGCTAATAGCTTGGGAAAGCAAGTGGAGCAATTGTCGGTCTGATCTAATCTTATCTCCGCTCGTCGTCACGTAGCCAAAAAATGCAGTACTATATTATCACAAAACGTACTAAAGTATCAACAGTGTAACGATAAGGTAAAAGAGACAAAATATCCAAGTATTTACTATCTGTTAGCAACACAGCAGGGAATATGAGGGGAATAAGACGTGTGGTAAATTCTACGGGATACAAATCTATGATGTGAGCGGTATATAAACAAGCACGTCATAATGTTACCAGTCGTCGACCTCGGGACCCGACCGATTTACCAGTCGATTTCGGGGGGAAGAACTTGGCGATGAGACCCTCATAATAAGGGCGAAGTTTCTCAACGTCGCAATGCTCGTTGCTTTTGGAGTAGAGGTCGTAGGGGTTGAACGCTCGCACTGCCTCCAGTGCGGTCATGTCCTTGGCATTAGTAAGGTGCATGTACGCACCCTCACGGTGCCACCTAAGAATGGATGTCGATGAGATGGAAGACGACGCCACATGTGGACTAATAAAACTGACGGGTAGAAACTGTGGTACCGGATCATTGCCAGTGCCTCGTAAGGCAGCGTGCTTTGGTCCTTGACAACAAGATACAAATACTGTTTCGGGCAAAAGGTTTAGCTGGAATGCGGTGTGGACTGAGAGCTGGAGAGGGCACCTCATCATGACCCCATGATATCATCACGTTCTCCAGCCCACAGTTGGGCTCGTAGATGCCATATTTGGTGGAGTACACAGCGTCATGGCTGTCGGGGTTCCCCTGGAATGTTTCAGGGTAGATGTTTTTGTCTGAGAAGGCACAGCCCACAACGAAGGTGTCCTTTAATAACCGTTAGCCACCATATAGAACTAGGATGAATTGGGCAAGAACCAACCCCGACGACATCCCATTGACCCTCGCTGTCGAAGAAGAGCAGGAGTTTGCCAAGATCATGGATAAGCCCGGCAACTTGCATCCATTCCGGCTTACCATCACGTCGGATGGCTTCCGCAGTCTGCAGAAGGTGTTCGATTTGGGACACCTCCGTCTGGAGTAGCCATTCAGTAACATCGCGACATCGCGACAACGGATGCACGTACATCAGGATCAGAGTCATCGACGAGAGTGTTGAGCTTCTCGATGGCCTGCCACACACCCATGCGGGCGCGTTTTCTGCTCTTGAAATCAACCCGGGCTTTGATATTGTAAGCCACCGTCTGTTTTTCTGTGAAACGTGATCGGGCGAGCGCATCAGATCCCGTTAAGAGAAAAGGAGTGTCCAAAATACGTACCGTGTTGTTCTTTGTAGAACGCTTTGACGCGTTCGCAGGCGGTCTCGTACTGCCGGAAGCTATCCTTATCTTTGGTAGCCTCGACCTGGCACTCGTCGTCCCAGGATTTGCCTTTGAGCACATTTACTGCAGGGATCGACGTCAAGGCTCGCGGGAGAGACACACGACACGACCGCGGGCATACCTTCGTCGACGGCATCGGAGACAGCATCTAGTGCACGACCTTGAACAGTCATGTCCGGCATGACGGTGTAATAAGAAGAAGAAGAAGAAGGGGACGAGTGATGGTGATGACTTGCCTGTTCGCCCGGAGGTGGTTTATATATCCGCATCGCGCCAGGGAGGGTGTCTTTTGGTATCCACAAGGTCGCCCCATCCACAAAACAGGGCAGGGCCATGGCGTGGCTCACGAAATGAAATTTCACACCCACGAAAGGGGTCGCTGGCAATTTCTAAATCGGGACTGTGATGCAGTAACACTGCCACGTGAGAATCACGGGTTTAGCCCGTCGCTCAGAACTGCCCCGGTCAAAAGAAAGATTTGGGTAGATCCAAAGGAGATGCGAGGCCGAATACAAAGAAACTTCAGTCGCCCAACGAGACAAACGACGGCGACGACGACTGCGCTGCTCTTTCATGAAATTATCGCAACGTCACTCTTCGGCAAATGAAAATGCATTCTGTGGTGTTGCACCGAGGATGTTCCTGACAACCGTTATGTTCGCTTTATTCTGAGACTGCAATCTCGGCGTATCCCACAGGATCCGATAGCGAGCGCTATTCACCGCTGACGACCTTCCATTCACTCACTTTTTCCCCGGACGCCGTGGCCCTGTTTAGGCTCGGACCAACAACCATTCGGGCGGTGTGCCTTCCCTACATTGCACGTTCGGAGCAACACGTATCACGCACTCTTTCATTGTCAGCATGTCATATAGTCTATGACACCGCCTGTCCGCCAATTTCCCAGGTTACATAACCCCCTTTTTTTGTTGGCCGCCTTCTCTTCATAATACTCTGCACAGTGCAAGATAGGACCGACTTTGCCACGCAACTACCAGTGAGTGCTTATCACAACGCCATTCGTTGGCCTACTTGCCGGGGTGTTTCATCAAATTGTCATCCAACAGCATTATGAACAGCTTATTATCGTCCAATATGCGACCGTCGGACAACATTCCGCGACCGCATCTGCTGCTCTGCGTGGGTCGCCATCGGGTTCTTCCGAGTGACCGGACTAGTTTAGTTCGATGACTCACCGACGGACGGTTCTTACTACTACAGCACCCCGGTGCAAAATGCTTCCGATACCGTGGT
Source organism: Pisolithus albus (assembly GCA_024613165.1). NCBI lineage: Eukaryota > Fungi > Basidiomycota > Agaricomycetes > Boletales > Pisolithaceae > Pisolithus > Pisolithus albus. The sequence continues at coordinate 244,530 of JANFAB010000096.1, forward strand.
GGCGGAAGCAGAGCTAGTGTAATACAATGTGCCACTGCACAGCGTGACGCTCTGACCTTGGCGCTACCGCCCAAACATAACCCTGACTCGGCCGACCGCTTCAACTTTGCAGCCCAGGGTAGTGTTGCCGTAGAATTGGAGCTTGTTTCGACTCAAAATGTATCACACTATGTGGAATCGGGGCCGGCGTTGGCGTAGGTGGAGGTGCATGTTTGCTCACTCTCAGCGACCTTGTTCAACTTCAGCAAGGTAAAGCGTCGCCGAACTGCGGCTTCATTCTGGTTCGCCACTACACTAACTCAGGGAGTACCATGCACGACGCTCCACTTATGATAAGTATTTGTGCACGTTTCTACCAACGAAGAACGCCAAGTGCGATAGAGTGATGGGTATTACCATGGAGATCCCTGCCCGGCCCCTCAGCCCCAGTTCTCAAAGCCGAGGTCAACGCCTGCACACGAGATGGATGAGTACGGCCAATAATAGAGTCACCGTTGCACGAGGCTTACCCCATGGAGGCATCGAGAACCGTTTCTGCTTTCCGTTTGCCGCAACATCGTCTAGTATAGCCATATCCTCCGTAGTAAGCCTGCTATAGGCCTCCAACGCTCCTTTCAAATTCCCTTCGATTCTAGCTGGGTTGACTGACTTTGTCAAGGCGACAATGTCTTTCCGGACTGCGTATTTCTCGTTTGCGTCAGCTGAGGTGCTTCACTAACCCGTTACGTACGGAGGTATCCCAAAAGTACATCGGAAGTCTTCAGTTCATGCCTTTTCGCGATCTCAGCTGCCACTTCATCGTGGAGGAGCGGAGAGTTCGTGGAACCGAGCGGAGAGTATGCTTCTGGTAGGATTCCCTTCGACTTGAGGAAGGCTACGAGCTTGTGCTGTGGGTTGTACAAGTGCAACTCCAACTGATCGAGATTACTCCTGTTAGGTCATTCCCGACTAGTTTCCGAGGGCGAGAACAGACCTGGTTAACCGCGGGTATAACGTTTGCCGTGGTCAAGATCTTCTCCACCATCATCTCGGAAAAGTTGGAGATACCGATGGATTTGACTTTGCCTGATGTCATTCACACTTAATGCATCTCCATTCAGAAGATCAATCAGTAGAGAGTCACCTTTCTTCAGCACCTCTTCCATGCCTTTCCAAGTGTCCCGAATGTCCCATGCCTCGTCACGGTCACGGGTCCCGTCGGGCCGTGTCGGGAATACAGGATGGTTCCCACTGGGGTTCATAGGCACCGGCCAGTGGATCAAGTACACTTTTTTTAGACCATAACGGCAAGCATGTTAGAGAGAAATACTTTTTACAGGTGGGACCCCACAAAAAAAAAGACCCACGATCTAGGTAGTCGGTTCCGAGTTTAGCGAGCGTGTCATCGAGACATTCTTCGACTCGGCGATGGTATGTTCCCCACAATTTGCTCGTGATCTGGAAGATTCGAGTCCGTGATCCGTTCTTTGATGACGGGTATGGAGTGAACAAAGAAGCTGAATGGCACGTACGAAAATCTCAGATCTGGGAACGCCAGAGGCGCGAAGACCTTCACCCACTTCTTTCTCATTCCCATATGCCCTGTATGTATGGCGTGTCAGTCACGACGCACGAGACCTATATCTTGGCTCTACTATAGGCGAGGACATACCATGCACAGTCGATGTGCCTGTATCCTGTCTTAAGCGCTACCTCTACGGCACGTGCGACTTCGTTGGGTTTGGATTGCCACGTCCCTGTTAACAAGCCAGGGAAAAGTCACTGCCGTTAGCTCGATTCACGGGCACAATCGTTTTACGTTGGCGATTTCCCGACCCTCACTGACACCCGCCACACGCGGAGCATGTGGTACTCACCGAGACCGATGGCGGGGATGGACTCGCCGTTGTTGAGCTTGAGGAGATGGGAGGACGACATCGCGATAAAGTGGTCGGGCTATTTGAGCGGGCCTCCAATGGAAGAAATGTGGAGATAACAAGGTGTGATAGATAGATAGATGACACGTTACGTATTAGGGCAGTCGCTGGTACACATATATAAGATGGATGACGCCGGCGGCCCGCGATCGGCCCGTGAACGCAATGTGTCTTTCACGATGCGAACTATGTACTCTTCCCTCTTCCCGGTCACACAATCTCCACAGTTCTAAGAAGTTCAAGGAGTCAGCTGATCCGAAATACCTGCAGGGCTGGTTGAAGAACGTAGTGTGAATTCTGTGCTGTCAGAACGTGTACAGGGCTTACTTGAGCGCGGCGCACGCGATCGACCATGTGAGCACTGAAGCGCATGGTAACGAGGAGCGTGTAATCGGACAGACGCAAGCACAACAGGTTCGGGTAGGCCCTGTGAATGACAAAGGACGTTCTTGAGGGCGCGCCTGCCGGCTCCTCAGCCAGCGCTACTTGGAGATACTGTACAAGTCGTCACCGTTACTTACTCAATGATACAGATTACGTGGAGGGAAATTGACATGATGACAATGAGACTGCCAGGGACCTGAGCGCCTTGGAAACAGTTTCGTGTGTAAGGGAGAGAATTCTCCGAGAAAGCCGAACGTAGCATCGAGAACGGGCAGAACGTTGGAAGGGAGGGTTTCCTCTGCTGTCTAGATTTGAATGACTAGGGGAGAGATGGACGTGTAACAGCGTGAGCGTTCGCAGCGAAGAGTGACTTAAAGTGTCGCTGAACGACATCCCACTTCATTCAGTGACAACCAGCACTTGAATTTTGCACCACAGCATGGAAACCGTGTTCCGCTTTAGTCTGCTCGTATGAATATCGATTCCGCGCGCTTTGCCATTAGACTAACGGGATCAGCAACAATCACACCTACCGGAACCCAACGGCTCGAAATGCAATCCGAACGCATAAAAGTCGTTACTTGTTCTATCTCGTTGGTGACAGGTTCTCCGCCGTTCGCACGTTGTATCCGTGACCCGCTCGGCGTGAGCTAGGATACCGCGCAAGTGGGTCCCACTGCTTCAAATACAAGGTCAGCGCGCAGCACTGCGGGCCACACAAAACAAAGGCACACGATCTATATCATAAAGTCAGACGCTCAATCGAGTTTCCTGATGCGCTCACTAATGTTGTGGGTTGCAGAACCCGGTCGAGTCAAACGGAAGAACAAAGTGACTATTGAGGGCGGTGACTCCCGTGCTTGTGGGAGTACTTAGCTCCACCGCCCGGCCTCCATTTTTTTACTTCCTACCGCTCAGCGCCGCGGCTTTTGAAGCATCCCATTATATAGCACCGGACAAGTGAAACGGTTGGGAATGGCGCTTCTGCTAACTCGAAGCAATTGGAAAGCGCAGTCTTTAGTGATAAACGGAGATTAAAACATGCATCGCTGACCGCCCGCAACAGGGCATGACTTCCGTCCATACGATAAGCCGAATGCACGTTGCTTCCTTTTGTCGAATGATACTAGTACGCCAATCACAAGGTGCGCCTGCGATCGCGATGAGTCTTCGATTTTTTCAATTCGAAACGCTCTCGTTTTTTTCAGACTGGAACGCTACTGAACCTCGTGCCACTGAGGGTTCTTCTCGCACGTTGACCGGCGGTGCTATCGCGACAGCTACTGTCGACTATTCCAAACGAGGCCTTCGGAAAGGGCTCGTACCAAACTTCTTACCGCTTAGCTGATTGTAAGTACCACATGGCAAGTTCCTGGCTCGAACTGAACCTTGGCGCCGTATTTGGCCTCCGAAGCACGTCACCTTTTTCCGAATCATGAATATGATCAGGTACTTACATTTATTTTGACATTCCATTGTCGGTTATCCGTCTACGCTAAACCAAAATCAATTGAAGGAGTCGGTCCCTGCCCAGCTCGTGGCTGAACAACGTGCGATTACATAAGAGTTAATACGCCGTTTGGAGGACCAGATCAAAGCCGTCGAGTTTCCCGGAGAAATCAAGATCTGGGGTTCCGCATGGGCCACCGCCGCAAACGTTGCAGCTCACCGTCCAACCTGGGTAAGTGTTCCGAGCTCAGCTTGTAAAAAGGTGTGGAGTCCGTACTAATAAGATAATCCCTCTCTGGGGTTATCGGTTCCTCGAGGAGGGAGACCGTGAGGCGTGACGTGTACAAGGCCTTGCACGCGTTGTGCCACGAAACCCGCTTTATGGGCAATACGCTCCTTCCACGAGGCAGCACGATATATGCCTGCACCTACCACGTCCCACCCAGACATTTAAATACCCGCTCACCCTGCACACGCACACGCACACACGCGTTCTCAAACCAATCTTCGCGCTCACTCTAACATCCAAAACGCAACGATGCTTTCTATGTTACGGGGCTTTACCCCACTGAAACAGAACATGGCTGACAGACCAGCACCATATGACAAGGTGAGTTGCCGGTGTCTTGCAGGTCTGGATTCACGAGGGAGGTGGCCTTACGAACTCCGCGCAGGCGGTACAAGTCATCGTAGTGTTCGGACGAACGGGGATGGGCGTCAGCTCCCTCGTAAACCTCATTCTCGGACGAGAAGAAGCACCCTATCACAGCGACATTCATCCGTGCACGGTCGAGCCGACTCCTTACAAGACGGAAATCGAGGGGCAAGAGTTCGAAGTGTATGACTTTCCTGGATTCAGGAAGGGCTTTTCCCCTGCCAAACTGATCGGGAGACTGCATCGCGAGCGTGGAATTGACCTGGTCATCAACTGCATCCGACCAAAAGATGGGACTGTGAAGGGGTATTTCAACGCCGTACGGACAGCCGTACCCGATAGAGTGCCTATCGTGGCGGTTGTCACGGGCTTGGAAAGACACGGGGACGATATGGAGAAGTGGTGGCTGAGGAACGGAGGAGAGCTACTGGAAAAAGGTCTGAAGTATGTCGACCATGCGTGCGTAACGACACTTTCGCCCGAAGACGTTTCCTACAACATTGAGCTATACGGGAGGCGAATCGAGTCTACGAAAGCAGTAAGAGATCTGATTATAAGGTGTTGTAATTGACAAGGATATCTTGTGGTTATTTTTTTTTTTTAGGTTTTACTCGTACGTCTCTTTCTTTTCGATGCCCATCTTTCGTGTACTACATTCCGCATATTAGTTGTAAGTGATACCCTCCGTATGCTCCCGGTTTCAGCGCTACCTTGTACTTTTCATGTGCATAGCCACTCATTACAGAATTATCCGTACGGTATTTCATGATGCACTCGGGAGAGTCGCCAGTGCGAGTCCTTGAGAACGGGCGTAGTGCGTTGTTGGCCATCCACATCGACAGACACTTGTGGAAGTTCAGTTGCATGCCGAAGAGAGAAGAAGCGGAAGCTGAGAATGCGCTGCCAACTGGTATAACCATGGCATTCGCCCGTTTTAAGTGTTCCTCATTGCGAACATGCAGCCCTAATATTGAACCCTAACCGAACGCTGCACCATGGCAAGATAAGATGGCGAGGACCGATAACACGTGCTACCCTCAAGGCCTCGTCCAACGCCGTTTCCACGAGGCGTACGATGTCGACGGGCATTAAGCAAATCTGCGTGTTACACCAGGCCCAAGGGAGCACGGTCGCACACTGAAACCAGCGCACGTCCGCCATACAAAAGTATTCAGCTCGAACCTGCATCCAAGCCTACTCTCCTCCTCTCGTTGTAATGGGCGCTTGCAGCTCCCGTCCAAAGGCAGGCAGCGCACCGGCGAGCCCGCTTAAAGTCAGTGCAGGGATGTTCCTAAACTTATCATTCTGTGACACTCATGGGTCCCGCGAACTCGTCAGGCCGAGCCGCCCAATCGGGAACCCGGTGGTCAAGAATATGTAGTGGTGGTGTTCGGCAGGACGGGTGCAGGCATCAGCTCTCTGGTCAACCTAATCGCAGGCTCGACTGTGGCTCAGTGTCATGCGGACACAAGACCGTGCACCCAGAAAGTGACAGGTCATCACGCTTCCTTCGCCGGCAAGCAAGTTTGCATATATGATATTCCTGGATTCGGAGGCGTTTCCACGGAAAGCGAAACCATTGAAAGCATCCGGTCGTTGGAACGAGAACGAGGAATCGACGTACTGGTATATTGCATGCGCAAGGCGAGGCAAACTATGATGCCCGACACCTTACGCGAAATCCGTCGCGTCGTTCCTTCGGAGGTTCCAATCGTGGCTGTGGTGACAGAGCTGGAAAGGATTGAAGGAAGGATGGAAAGCTGGTGGACCACACAGCCTGAAGACGGCAGACTCACTAATGGACAAGCTCTAGAGCAGAGGGGGATGTCATTCGACGAGCACGCCTGCGTCACGACCTTACCACTGGAAGATGTGGCCCATCACGATACGTTCCGCGAACGGCGCCAGGAGTCACAGGAGGTAATACATAGCATCTTGCTTGGAAGATGCAGGGGAGTGAAGAGAAAACCTGGGTCGTCAGTCCGATGAGAGCGACGTGAAACATTGCAAATAATCGACAATTGTTCGTTCATTTTTCTATATGTTATGGAACGTTCGTTACTTTCAGGTGCGGAATGACAGACTGGATAACCTGCGGAGGGTATGGAGTGAGTGTTCGGACTGTATATGCTAACCGAGGTAAGAAAAGTAATGGAGATATCCATACTGCTGCGATGAGGCGACGCTGGCGGTTAGACAATATAGCGCTCGGACACAGGACGGGTCACGTTGTCGGGAACGCCGAACACACGAGGCTCCTGTTTTATGCAGTGTTCAAGCGATTATATAGTCGGCTCTTCCCCTCGTCAAATCTTGGGGAGGTGCTTGTTCCTCAACCAGCCGCTGACGCTCGTTCTCGCACGCACTTTGCATTGCAGGGGGGTTTCGAGTCTGTCCTTCGTATCGTATCATACCGTCACGAGATGTTCTGCAATCTTGAAGATGAACGAGTGAGTGCTGTGCACATATAACCTGTCACAACACTCACGGGATGCAAACGGTACAAGCATGTTATTGTGGTCGTCGGGTACACGGGCGTGGGCGTAAGCTCCCTCGTGAACCTCCTGGCAGGTTATCCCCTGTCCCAAAACAGCCCGGATGCCAGACGGCGCACGCGATGGTTTCAGAAACATGCCATATCAATCCGCCAGAGACATTTTTCCGTATACGAGATACCGGGTTTCGGTGGAGATATCGGGGAAGAGACCCTTGTCAACTACGTCCGATCCCTCCACACTCATCGTGGGGTTGATCTCGTACTCTACTGCATGCGGCCGATAAGGGAGAGCCTTAGGCCGCAGACGTTCAAACTGTTGCGGCAGAGTCTCCGCGAAGTCCCCTTCGTGGCAGTTGTAACGGGGTTGGAGCATGCTGGGGTGATGGAGAAGTGGTGGTCCACACCTTCGGAGGAGGGTAAATCCACGAACGAGAACATGCTAAGGGGGCTCGGGATGACCTTCCAAGACCATGTTTGCATAACGACACTACCCGAAGCGGATATCGCCAACAACAAGGCGTTGTTAGAGCGGAGGGATATGTCGGAAAAAGAGGTCAGGGATTTGGTTTGCAAGTATTGCCGGGAAGAGTCAAAGGTGCAGGGTACTGGTGGAGTCTGTTGGAGACTCACTGCCGGGCTTGGGGTGAGAGCTGCCTGCTGTGCTTATTGAAGAACAACGGACGTGGACGGACATGGCGCAACTTGGTCGGGTTTGTCGTAGTAGCCTTTTGCACACAGGGTTCGAGCCGGCCCGGCCGTCGCCGTGCCGGTCGTTCGGCGGAAGACGTGCACTGTCCCCCTCACGTTCTAGTACCAATGTCCCCCTCAGTGACTAATTTCTGTAGATACCCTTTTTTTCTAGTTCTGTGCTGCCATTGTGGAGATATGGAGGAACCTTGTGTATGGAAAGGTGCAAGATGCTTTGGCAAATATCTCATGATCTGGTGGTCTGATTTGTATGATTCCTTTTTCTCCATGTTATCCCAGGTGTCAGCTACCATATCCTGTGTTTTTGCACTAATTGCCCCAGCTGTTCTTGCTTGGCAGCCTCTTCTCCACTCCCATCCCACTGCCCCACATTGTTGCAGTGCCATATCTCCCTCAGTTCTCAGCCAAATCTCTCACTCTTTTAGGGTGGAGTGCTACTTGACTAGCACTTTTAACATTGGTGTGTCTCATGTCATGATTGGTGCAGCTGATGTTGAGATATGTTGAAATTTGTGGATGAAAGTAACTCCATCAGTTTGAATGAAGCCATGTTTCTCACCTTTATGGGACCTTGTACTACTTGATTACCACTTTTAAGAAGGTGTATTACATTGGTGGTCTAAGAGAGTTGGGATTATTGTCTACAGTGTTGTATATTTACATACAATATTTTGTAAGTGTGGGCCCTGGCCTGAAGCTGGGCCAGGCCCTATGGTCAGCTTTTAGGGGGTTCAGTGCCTGGCCCACTTTTTTGCAGGCCCTGAGCTCTCATAGGCCAGACCCAAGCCCCAGCGCTCAGGCTGAGCCAGGTCACAAAAACACCGGTGATAAGATCTTGTCTGGAAAAGTGATGCATGACTATAGTGATATAGGAAGTGTTGCTACAGTTATCAATGAATCATGAATGATGCATCAAAATTACATTATAGCCTGGCGGTCTGCATGTACACCCTACACAATTTCCAGGATCAGCACTTCACTGTCCAAGATACTGTCCAGGTCCTGAATGTAAGCGGTAATCCTGCAATCACACGCAATTCTCGTGTACTCGTTGTGAGGTAACCTCTTCAACAAAAGTGCATTGAAGGGCTGCTCGAGCTGTTCCAATAGTTTCCACACGGCATCGATGTCACGGTCTGTTGGCTTTTCCAGGGTTTTCGGATGCCAAGGACGAACAACTATACATGTATCGACAATCTCATCGAGTTCAACCGATAACGTAACATTGAGGGTTTGCAGACGTGATGCTTGAATCTCGTACGTGTAGCGTGAGGGACTAGTCAAGGAATCCCGCAATTTTGCCGCCGTGATTGCGTGGGCAGTGGAGGGTAATGTAAGCTTGTTATTGACAAATCCAGCGCGGGGTAGCCTTTTAAGGCTTCTGTACAGTTTCTGTGCTTTTTCGAGATTCAGACTATTGCGTTTGGCAGGGTCACTGAGAATCAGTGGGAAGTGGGGTACCATCTGGTATGGTGTGAGGTCAGGAGGAAAGCAACTGTTGAATGGCGACAATGATGGTTTCCCAGCCCAATCCAGTACCGAAACGTCTCCCGAACGTGATATAATTTCTGCCAGGAGACGTCCAAGTGCATTTTGTGCAGATTCCCCATAGAAGACTGGCAAGTGAACCTGAAAAATTCCAAAAAGGGAGTACGCAATATCTTCCGGCCGAGTGGTACGACGCCTTGATGCCCAATGGAGTCTAGACCGAGCATCATCCACGCCTGGACAGAAATCAGTGAGGTGCCGTTTTTCTATTCCCGTTGCATTCTGGAGCTCCCGGAGCAATGCAGGATCTGTTTTATGGTCCGCAACGTCACTTGTCGAGTAGAGTAACCAATCATATGTATAGAAGAGGATGGTACGTGAAGCCAGCAGCTCTTGGAGTGTCCAGCCTCGCGTAAACCAGACACTGTCAGCGAGCGAACCGGCGTCGACGACATCGGGGAGGTGCACAATTGTCAGGGACGACCAGCGGTACCAAGAGAACATGGACCCAATAGCCTCCTGCAACTCAGCGCTGCTGTCCTTGTCGATGCAACACGTGTCACTCCATGCCCACAGGAAATTACGTTGGAAAGAAAGGTTGCAAAATATTTGGAGTTTTGTTTCACCGTCCGTGCTGCCCAAGTCATAGACTCTTCTACCTTCAACATCGCGTAGTAACGGCTCGCCACTTCCCCATCTGTGAGATAGAGTGGTGAATCCAAAGTACTCAGAGATCACGTTATTGATTTCCGTTTCGAGCTGATCCTTGTCAAGTGAAGACGCCAACGACAGTAGCTGTTCGTATTGAGAACTACCTTCAAAGCGAGATATCTGCGCATCCCGGTTACACAAGTCGCCAGTTGGTGTGAATAATAGACGCAGCGGGATTTTTTCAACTTTGTCGGAAACAGCTTTGCCGATCAAGCGCCTGATATCGTAAGAACTGGTACTTGAAGGGCCGGCCCCCATTCCCCCCATGTGAACTGTTTTCCTGACCTTCGTTTGGAGGTAACTTGTAAGACGATCTCGAGGCAACATATGATCGGGATGCGCTGCAGGGCAGAGGCGCAACGCAGCTTGCGCAAGACTAATGGCGTCAACTATGCTGTGCTCCGTACCCTGTCTTTGGTATTGTTCGTGAAGGGCATCAGCGAGATCGAGAAGAGCTCTGCATCGATTCGGCGGAGGAATGTGTTCCAACACAGCACGATGACAAGATATAACCTCTTCAAGATCCACTGTGGAATTCGTCCGCTTGAAGCGCTCAAAGAGGTGACTATCGAGCTCGAGAAGATGCGAATGCCTTTGCGGTTCGTCTGCGGGCATGTTTTCCAACACGGCACGTTTCAACGTGATTAATTTGTCTAGATCCTCTTTCCTCCCATCCTTATTGAACCGTTCCAGTAGGAGACCCGTGAGATGTATGAGAGTTGAATGGCGCAGTGAGTGGTCTGGGGGCATGAATTCCAGTGCAGTTTGGCCCAGCATGATCGTCGCGTCAAGATCGCGGTCCTTCTCTTTCTTCTTAAACTTATTGAAAATCGGATTGGCGTGGTCAAATAAAGCTAATCGAGTCGTTTCCAGGTAGCTCGCAAGATGACGTCGAGGCAATGCATGATCGGGATGCCCTGGAGGGCAGAGGGGTAACGCCGCTCGAGCGAGGCTAAGGGCTTCAGCTATGCTGTTCTCCATACCCTGTTTTTGAAATTGTTCGTGAAGGGCATCAGCGAGTTTGAGAAGAGCTTTGCATTGATTCGGGAGAGGAATGCGTTCCAACGCAGCGCGGCGAAGAGATATAGTCTCCTCCAGATCCACCATAGAAAACGTCCTCCTCAAGCGTTCAGAAAGGTAAACCTCGAGTTCGAGAAGACTTATTTGTCTTTGCGGCTCGTCCGAGGACATGCATTCCAGCACAGCATGCTTCAACGTGATTAAATCGTCTAAATCGTCTTTCCTCCCTTCCTTACTGAATCGTTGTGATAGGAGACCGGCGAGATCGATGAGAGCTGACCGGTATTCCGAGCATTCCAGTGGTGTAAACTCCAGTGCAGTCCGCCCCAGCATGATTATCGAATCAAGATCGCGATCCCATGTTTTCACCTTAAACTCTTTGAAAAGAAAGCCCGCGAGATTTTTCATAGCTACACGAGCATCCGGGGAGGCGAAGAATTCTGTTGTCTAAGTAGAAATGTTGTTTACCGGAAGAATTGCGTGGGGTTGAGAGTGACCATACCTGAGCCTGGGGGATACTCTTGAACAGCAGCAATGCCGCACTCCACGCTGTTTCCGTTTGCCCTTTAAAGACTCCAGGAAACAAAGATGCACGCCAACCACGCTCTCCTCTGCCGTTCAACCCTTCTGTCATGGTTTTGAGCTGCGATAGCCGTTGGCTCAGCGTGTCGCTGGGAAGAGTAGCAACCGGGTTGCTGGTCGGCACCACGTAAATGTCGGATGGCATCGTGAACCTGCCGCCGAATGCCTTCGCAAACACTTCGAGATGCCACGACATCATCCTACCGCCGCCTATCGGATCCGAGTCCAGCGAGTGGAGGAAGAGGATTCCAGAATGACATTTTGGGTTGAACCTGCAAGTTGGCAACGGTATTTACAAGGTTATTGGTAACGTGAACAGGCAGTCATCGCACTTACTTCAATTCCAACCACTCAGTCATTCTGTAGTCGAAATCAAAATTACGACTGTTTGAACGGAAGGACGGCGTGTTGACGATTATGACGTTATCCGAACCATCGCTGAGGTTGCACCTCCACGCTTTGACATTTGTTGTACGAGGATGTCCAACCCCGATGTGATCTCTGCACAATTGCAAAGTAAACTAGTGATGGATTAGAAGAGTCTCCCATAAGAGAAACGGGGACCATTACCCAGGCCTTTTCCGCCGCTGTCGGGCCAACCACGCTGGCAGGTCGAGGCCTCAATCCAACGGTTCAGGGAGCAATATTTGCTGTGACTTACAAAATGACGTAATCATTTTCTGCAACAGCCGGAAGCTCGTGCTTCTCCGCAATTCGCAGGGTTTTTGCTGAAACAGGGCGAGTACTAGTCTTTTTGAAAAAGAAGGGTGCGATGCGTTTGGAAAAGTGGATCTTCAGTTTTTCTGTATCATCCCATGTCCTTTTCAGTTCTGCTTTCAAGCGTCGCTGCTCCTCCTTCAAGCGTCTTCGCTCACCCTCGAACTCCCTCACCAGACGTGGATCTTTCTGCGCCTTGCCTTCTTCCTGAAGCCATTCGATTGTCTCCTTTTGTTCCTTCAGCAACTTCTGGAGTTGTTCATACAGACCTCGACCGGCAGTCGTCTCGTTCAACTTCCTTTCCGCATCCACCAATTCTTCCTGAATCAGAAGGGCCTTTCCTCCTCCCGTCAAGTCCTCGACGATCTCCCATGCGCATGTCGGGGAGTTGTTTTCGAAGCGCTTGTGGCGAGCTCCCGCGTCGATTAGTGGCTTCCAGAGGTCTGCTTCTAGTTGCGACACTCTGCCCTCTGCAATCTCCCGGTCATTCACTTTGTCCCACACAGTGGTCACCAATCGCACACCACCAGCGGCTCTGTCCCCGCACAACCTACCGAACATGTCAAGGTTCTTCCACACGGACCCAGACATCCGGTCATTGGTTATGCGATGTGTATAGATAATGCCGTTCAGATTGACTTTTCGGCGGTAACTGTTTTCGCGTTGGTGAGTGATGGATCTGACAGGCTCAGCGCTCACCGTTTCTCTAGCCACTTAGCGATCGTCCAGAGTATATCCCGATTTGATCGATAAGAATCATCAAATGCTGGGAAGTCCACGAACATGTACTGTCGGTCTTCGGATTGGTTGAATGTGAACTCCCTAATGTCCCGAGTATGTGACTTGAGTTGGTGCGCTTCCTTGTCCTCTCTGGTTCCTGTGAGTTGGTTGATGAACTGCGTTTCTTAGCCAGCGTATCACCAAGGATCGTTCCTTTACCTACGTTGGTTTTCCCCGATCCCGAAGGGCCCATTACTCTGGGATGGAGTGTAGTGAGCAGAAACGACACCCCCGAATGCGACGTACGCAATGACTATGGGTTGAGAAGCCATCCCGTGTATCTGAAGGCGTATTACACTACAGGTAATTGTAAGGCGACGTTCATAAGCTTCACGTATGTGGTAGGTATAGTATCCTTATATACCCCTCTGCACACGTGTAGGCACACCTCCATCAAGTCTTCCCCATGTTCTACCCGACTGCCGTCAATATCACAGGTGCTTCTACCTTCATGTCTTCCGTCGTTTCGAGGGGACCGATCAAGCAGCTTCCATTGCGGGGGTATGCTCATCTGCTTTTTGGCCCCCGAGCTTGGGCAAATCTGACGCCCGAAGATATCTGTCTTTCCTCGTGTTTGCGGAGCAATGGCGGTAGTTGGGTCCCTTCTACGCGTGTCGTGCCTCGTGTATGGGATGCCGAATACAAATCATCACATGTTCCTTTTCTTGTCGTAACTGCCATTGCGCTTTCCTCTCCCTTTCCTGGTAAGCCGCCATTGAAGGTGGGTCCATTTACTCTGCGCTCCTCCTCTTTGTTGATAGCCTCCCCCTCTCTGGCCTTCCTGCCCACCAAGGTGCTGGGTGACGAGAAACATGCTTTCCTATACGCAGTTTTCGGGGAGTACTACGCCCTTCGGGCGCTAAGCGAGACCATGTACCAGTACCGTGGTATACCGCTACCAGATAGCAAGGCTAGTCACGCTTGGGCAAGCAGCCTGAATACTACCATGTGGAGATGACACAAAACCACGGAAGAACCATCTATACGCCTGACATCACGAAAACGATAATTTTGACGTGCCGGACAACTCAGACGGTGATGCACATGCTTATCGTTGTCGTTTGGTGCGTCCGCCGTGCTCCACTCCAGCCGGATCGACTTATTGCATGGTACCATGCCCAGTCCCCAGTGGTTATGCAGTCAAAGCCAAATATTTTTCAGCCCCAATCGAGTATTACGAGATGCTCGAATCACTGTGTACCCGACCAGGCGCGCCCACGTGTGGGGATGCAGAAACCAGTCTGTACAACGCTATGTACTGCATACTCGTGTCATAAAACAGATGAACAATTGACGCGTGAATGATCACGGCCCGTTCGGTGAAACGAAGAATGCTTTTGCCACAACGTCGAAGGACGGCGGGATACCCGAGCCTTGTTGGGGTGGATTTAGGTAGTGACGCGTGGTGAGGAACGGAGGATCTGAGCTTTGCGGTCGAATATTGAGGCCGGGCAACTGCCAGAGTCGGACTTACTGGGAACTAGATGTATTACTTACATAATACTTGGCTGATTCATGGCACCAAATCGGGCAATGTCTCGTTTCTGGAGTTTGGGTGCCGGGCCTCATCGATTCATCGCTCTTCTCGCGTCAGTCTGCGCGAGGTGCTCGTTCCTCAGCCAACGTTGGCCCTCGCTCTCGCAAGCTCTTTGCATTTCAGGTTGGTTTCGAGTCCGTCTTTCGTATCGTATCATACTGTCACGAGATGTTCTGCAATCATGAAGATGAACGAGTGAGTGTTGTGCACACTTACCTGTCACAACCACTCACGGGATGCAAAGCATGTTATTGTGGTCGTCGGGCGCACGGGGGTGGGCGTAAGCTCTCTCGTGAACCTCCTGGCTGGTTTCCTCCCGCGTCCGGAAACAGCCCGGATGCCAGGCGGCACACACGACGGGTCCAGAAACATGCATATCAATCCGCCTGAGACATTTTCCGTGTATGAGATACCGGGTTTCGGTGGAGATATCAAGGAAGAGACCCTCATCAACTACGTCCGGTCCCTCCATACTCATCGTGGGGTTGATCTCGTACTCTACTGCATGCGGCCGATAAGGGGGAGCCTTATGCCGCAGACGTTCAGACTGTTGCGGCGGTACTCCAC